>RJWM01038708.1:0-16571 GCA_004363535.1 Dasyprocta punctata | reverse complement strand
TACGGTACCGGAGGTGGCACAATTTTAAAAAAAAGAAAAAGACAAGTGAAAATCAACCGTTTGACACACCAAGGGAAACGAGCCAAGAGAGGGAAGGCATGAACTTACAAATCGGGGGAAGGAGGGGTCTTGTCAAACAAGCCTTTCCAGAAAAAGCAAGAGCACCTCCAGGAAAGGCACACAGAAGAACTTCAGTTTTAACTGTGACGATTGTGCATTTTTTTTCTCCCAAGTGAAGAGAGAACAAAGCTAAGCCTGGCTCAAATCAGGTACAGTTAAAATGAGTTTAGAGGACAGGGAGTTAAATGTTTGAGAAGACCCCAAATCCTGAGGTGCTTCCTCTTTCAGTCCCACACCTAATATGTTAGCAAATGTTGTGCACAATAATACATAATTAATAAATATAACGGAATGACCCCCAGAGCCTTACTAATCCTCACATCTGTTCTGCGATGCTACAAAGTTCAGCAATCTGGCGACGGGAACTACAAAGCAAGGTGGCTGTGTGGATGGAAACAGTTGAGGAGTTGAAGATACACGCTCAGGACATTGGCGTTAGGATAGCTAAGTAAGGAACAAATGACTTAAATGGAAAGTGGACTCTTAGCCAGTGGTCTCAAGGTCGTTGTGGAAATGAATGAGAAAGAGAGAAGAGGAAAGTTATATTTTGATGTTAAAGATTTTAGCAGTGAAAACGTTCTGTCCAGTGCTGGGGGAGAGAAATGGATACCGCAGTGACTTAGGACCACAGGGAGAGCTGTGAGGTTGTCTGAGAACAGCCGAAGTCAGCAGATGCGAGAGACTGGAACGTCCGTTGTGCAGAGGTCCGCTTCCTCTGCACCTGTACACGCAGTGGTAAAAGAGACCACAGCACTCACTGCATATGAGCCTAACTGCACTGATTCCTTAACACTCACTTTTGAAGCCAGCCTAAAGTTAACATCATTATTTAACACAGTGCGGATGTATTGTGTTTTCAAAGGCAATGAAAGGAGGGGGATGGAGACTGAAGATGCGGCTGAAGAGGATGCGTGAGGCTGTGCAGCGACCGCCTCGGTCTCCTCCACGGCCAGGCAGGGAGAGACAGCTCCACAAGGCTTGGTGAAGGCCACCCGAAGGTGAACCCCCAGCAGCTTCCCCCACCTCGTGTACTCATCCAATACTATTTACTGTGCACGTGTTAAGTGTAGTGGTCAGGCAGGGAGGACACAGTGGGGAGACAAGCAGGGTCCTTTACTCCTAGGGACACATGACGGGTGAAAGCCAGCGACTAACAGGAGAGTCAGCACCATAAATCTCACTAAACTCCTACAGGGTCAAGTTTCTATTTCCTTTGTCAGTAAAATTGACACTGTATAAACTAGGATGCGAAAAGCCCTGAACTGAATATATCTTAGAGTCTAAAGATCTAAAATCACCAAGACACATATTTCATTTCCTATTTGCCTAGATAGCAAGCATCTCAGGGTAAGAGGTCCAACATTTTCTGTTGAGTCTAGGCCAGATTTTTAAAGAAGTTTTACAAAGCGAGCCTTTTAACAATATAATTATTTTTGACGGCAGTGTGTCACTGAATGGCTGGATGAACTGAAAAGCAGTTACATTGCCTCTTGCATTGAGGGAAACATCTAAAAATGTTCATGGTGCTCTTATGCACTGTAGCAAACACGAAACAACCAAACCATCACTGATGAGAGAAGAAGGGTGTGAATGAGCCGGGGGAATAAATACAAATGTGAAACATGAATGACCCAGAAATGGTGCTGTGTACCAGTGGAAATTGTTTAAAAACGGAGGACAAATCCAGTTTTGTTTCATTTTGCTTTACTTTGAGACAGGGTAAGTTGCTAAACTGGCCAGGCTGGGCTTAGACTTGCAATCCTCTTGTCTCATTTCCCAGAATGCAGGTGTGTGCTACCACCCTGGAATAATACCACTTTGATAAGTTTCAAAGACAAGTGCTTTGGTATTCGTATACGATCATCTAACTACAAAATGCAAAGTAATAATAATCACAAAATTCTGATTACATATTATCTCTGGTGGGTGACAGAGAAATAGAATAGGAGACAACTTGTACCCAATAATACATAATGATGATTTAGTTCTTGGGTTGCATGATATGCTTAAGAATTTTCATTCTGTTATTGTACTTTACTATATGTAATAGAAAATATATATCAAATGTGTTCTTTTAAAGTATATCAAAATTAATGAAGGAAGTTACATCTTTCACAGACTGGGAAATTAAATTATATTTTTAAATTTTTTATATCTAGAATATTTTGTTAAAATTGCAATTTTCACAGAATGATTATCTTTACCCTAGATAATAAAACATTTGACAGGACTCTAAAACTAAAAAGTGTTTAGGAAAAATTTACAAAAGAGAATTAGTAAAGAAGCCACAATTCAGTATAGCATTCTTTTAAAACTGAGCCTGACATTTGAAGATAAATTTAATTAAATTAACATACAGCAAGAAAATCAGGTCCATCCTTGTTGTAAATGAAAAGAAGCAATCCATTTACTTGGTCAGTTCTGAACTTAAGAGAAATCTCAAAATCCATTCCACCATGAAACACATCTGGATGAAGCTGCAGGAACCCTGTAAAAACAAGAACACATACATCTTAGCCTCGCATTGTGAGGGTGTGAGGTTCCAGGACCTGATGTACCATGGTGTAAATATCTCACAAAAAACAGGCCAATGAGTGTTATGAAATTCCCCTTGTAACTATACCAACGTGGCTGAACTTCATATGCCTTTTAAGAGGATGCGATTTGCTTCCTTAATCATATAAAAGCCTGCATTATGCAAGATTATTTCATGTCAGTATTAGCAGTAAGTAGTCACCCTAAGAAAAACTCAGTACGATGGCTGATGAGAAAAAAAGCAATGAAAAAGCACACAGATCACAATGTCACTAGTATCAGCTGCTTCTCTGTTCCGAAGGCAGATTAAGCTACTTCATAAACAACCAACCTCGCTACAAGACATCTGTGACACTAACATATGTAAACCAAGAGGTGTGTGGGTCACCGAAAGGGTTACATGCAAATATATACTTGTGCATCTTATGATTTTATTACCTTTTCAGGCTTTAAAATATATTTATGTGCTCACAGCAGAGCTACATGTTTCTGTGAGAGACTCACATGAGGTCAAAGACAGACAGGAGGGGGTTGCTTATGCCAATATTAGGACATATACGCTGCTGTAGTCCAGATCTTGAATGTGCTCTAATAGGCCATGTGTTAAAAGGATTTTTCCATAATAGGGCACGATCGGAAGGCAGTGGAACCTTTAACAGGTGAGATTTAGTGGTAGATCTTTAGATCCCTGGCTTTGGAGATTTGGAAATGATCATGGTTCCCTGTCTTCTCTGCATCCTCTTCCCAGCAATGGGGCAAATAGTTTTGTTTCACCATTAATTCCCACCATAATACACTGCCTCACAAATACAGGCCCACAGCCACAGGCACAAATGATCCTGAATTGCAACCACTAAAACTGTCAGCCTAAATAAACTTTTTCTCTTTGTAAGTTGATTATCCCAGGTACTTCAGTACAGTGATGGACAGCTGATGAACACTCATGATAAACCACCACCAAAGTCTACTATAGACATTACCTGTTCCGAGGAACTGGGTTCCCTCATTCAGTGAAGTAGGGCATCCCTCCCAGCTGTCATAGACATTGATTTGCTCTTCAGAGCTTTGCCAATCCAGAGGCTCCCAAATAGCAGAGGGATTGTAATTCTTCATAAAATGAACATCCTTGAGACAGCCCACAAAACCTTTCTGGATAATCTCTGCAAGGATTGACAGGTCAAGACATGCACATGATGCATTTTGAAAGATTCTCTTCAGGCAATTAATTTTATGTCCCATTATAAACAAAGAGATAAGCAATAGGTCTCACCACCTACTTACTGAAAGCCTCTAATAATTCACATCAACACCACACCATCCAGGATGGTGAATAGTGGTAATTATGTGTTGAGCTGTGGTTCAGACCCATCGCACTCCAGATACAGATGTCTATGCAAAAACCTTGGCTTTACAGTGCTAGTAAGTTTATTACCCTTTGCACTAACACGGAAGATTCGCTTATGAGCCTCAATACTGAAGAGCCATGACAACTTTTAAAAGTAAGATTGAAGGAACTCCTTCTACTCAGGTTGTACTTATAGTACAGTTCCTTCATCAGGATGGACCAATCCAGTATCCAAGTGAGTTGGTAATCTGATTTCTCACTGAGGATTTTGTGTGATGCTGATTTTAAATTTGGAATTCTTCAGAGTAGGTAGACACAGGGTACCATATATGAATATGGCAAATCTTAGATAAAAGGGGGATGGGCGAAAATAAGAGAATGATAAAATGAGAAAATGAGAGGATGAGGAAGAAAGTAAGAAAAATACTGAGACAAAGAGAGAGAGAGAGAGACAGAGAGAGAGAGAGAGAGAGAGAGAGAGAATATTTTGTATGGCTGTGTCCTTCCCTGTGGGGGTAGAGTGTGATCTCATCTTTGAAATTTTACTAGATTCCAGGGCAGGGGTTCACCAGCAGAAATTTGAAGGCCAATTTATACACGCCACATCAATTCATTCGTTTATAATGGAAATGTGCAGGAAAAGTACTGAGTACCAGAATATTCATGCCTTCTGGCACTTGCAACTGCCAGTGCCCCAGAAGGTAAAGTAGAACAAAAATTGTGTGTGTGCATGTGTGTGTGTGTGTGTGTGTGTGTGTGTTAGAGGTATTTCTAGATCATCCTAAATTAGTCAAATGAATGAAAACTCTTCTAGAAACATTTCTGAGGTGTATCTACTATTGATTTTGAAAATTAAAAATAACATCTTTTTTATTTTAAAAAAGCAAACCAGGAAAAAAGGTAGAAGTAATACAGAATTTCAAGAAAAAACAGTAAGGAATCAATACTAGTCAATATATTACATACTGTTATCTTAGAAGTCATTGTTCAGGTTATGAAATCTAGGCATAAAAAATCAGACAATCAAACAATGACAATACAAACTATTCTTTCTAATGAACTAACAGAGAATTAGTAGTATAGTTATCTATCTTGCATACTTATACGTACACACAGTTATATGTATCTACAAACATATAATCTTTTCCTTTCTTCTATTTCTCCTTTCCCCTATCCAAGCTGTTCTTTAATTTTGAGCACTTTCTTTCCCTTTCCTTATTACAATATCTACTGTACATTTTGGATCTTATTACTCTTCCAGTTTTTTTTTAAATTGTTATTTATTTTTTATACTAGGGAGACAATACAATATTTACAAATGTGAGTCTGATTTATTTCACTTATGAGTATAGTCTTGAGTTGCCTCCATTTACCTATAAAAGCCTCAAGATCATCTTTTTTATAGCTGAGCAACATTCCATTGTGTAAAAATACCACATCTTTTTCATCCATTCTGCAGTTGATGGGCATTTTGGTTGTTTCCAAGATTTAGCTATGACAAATTATGCTGCTATAAACATGGGTGCATATATATTGCTGTGACATGACACTTTCAATTAGAAGAGAAACACACTAAATTTACCGGAAGACAAGGTAGGTAAAAATTTTGAAGACATGAACGTAGGCAAAGAGTTCATGAACAAAACGCAAACTTCACGGGAAATATTTCAAAGAATCAACAACAGGAATCTCATTTTATTAAAAAGCTTTTGCACTTCAAAAGAAACACCAATAAAGTAAAAAGAAAGCCCACAGAATGGGAAAGAATTCTAGCCAACTGTCCCTCAGACAAAGGACTTATATCCAGAACACATAAAGAATTGAAAAACATCAGGCCTCCCAAATTCAAAGCCCATTCCAAAAATGAGCATCTGAGATGAGCACACACTTCTTAAATGAAGAAATACAAATGGCAAATAAATACATGAAGAAATGCTCAACATCACTGGTCATTTGAGAAATGGAAATTAAAACAACACTGAGATTCCATCTCACTCCAGAAAGAATGGCTGCCATCAAGAAATCAACTGATAACAAATGCTGGAATGTGGGGAAAAGGGAACCCTTCTCCACTGTTGGTGCAACCACTGTGGAAATCAGTATCTAGATTCCTCAAAAAACTAGGATTAGAAATCCCCGTCAATCCATTTATTCCCCTTCTGGGTATTTTTCCCAAAATACCTCTTCTGACTTTACCAAAAATGTTTTGTTTCTTTTGCTCTTTTTCATCCTGATTCCATGAATACCACTACTCATGGACAGATTGTACTCATCTGAGTCTTAGCTGCTTTGTAACATTTGTATAGATACATTGTAATTTTCTAGGAGAAATTTGGGAATGAGAATTTGGGGAAAACCCTAAAATTCTTGACAATGTTTTTTTTTTTGTTGTTGTTGTACCAGAGATTGAACTCATAGCCCCGCGCCTACCAGGCAGGCACTTAAGCCACTGAGCCAAACTCCCAGCCCTAGTTTTCTGACACACGGTTGCACTATGTAGTTCAGGCCGGCCTTGCACTCATGTTGTAGCCCAAGCCAGCCTCAAACTCACAATGCTCCACATACCTCAGCTTCCTGAGTGCTGGGATTAAAGGTGTGTGCCACCACGCCCGGTTTAACAATGTTTTTGAAGGTCAGTTATTTTCTGTCTAAGACTATGTCATTCATGTTAATTTTTATTAGTTCTAGAGTGTGTTTTTGTTCCCTTGTCCAAAAAATGTGACAATTATTTACATACCTCAATTATAGCATTGTGCCAGAATTGTCTGTTTATATATCTACTCTCTCCATTGTGACAAAGACTACATCTTCATCACCTATGAACATGTAGGGATTGGTCTAGTGACAGTCAATACTCAGCGAATGGTCCTTACCCTATTTAGAGCTCACTTTTTTCTATTTCTGGATTATTTACACTGAATTTAAAACCCTAAAACATCTGTGTGTAAGTCCCAAAATAATACCCCTATGACTGAAATGAGTACAATTCATTTCAGCAAATGCTCACTAAACTTTTCTGTATAAAGAACTGGGAATTAGCAAGATAAATACAAATACTACATGGTTCCTTTAATACAGAAGAGTCCTAAAGGAAAATTTTGACACATGGCTATGGAAAACACAGCATGAGACAGAACACAATACTTAGTCATACTTTAAAATCACGGACGTTGACTTTACACTAAGGTTTGGGGGCAGTTTATAACTCTACAGTGAGCTCACCAGCCTCCTTCCTCAGGATGGTGTAACCTTGGGGCAAGCCGCCCAGAAAGATTCCTGTGTTGTCCCCGATGATGGTACTGCCGTTCGGGGCCGCCCAGGAGCCTATGGAAGAGGAGATGGAAGTCCAGCTTCAGCAGGACGGCCACAAGCTGCTAATTTAACAGAGGGAAAGCCTTTCTCTGAGCGCCATGACACCTCTGTGTCCTGCTGCCCCCGTAACCTCTGTGTATCAATGGTTCTCCTTGTTGTCCCCACACTATGATGTTGGAGTGACTCCCTGCTCTTTCTCAGGCCTCCCCTTTCTGCTCAGGGTCCTCCCAAGGGATGAACAGTGAGCTCGACCCTGGGGCGGATTACCAGGGGCCAAGCCCAGAAGAGAAGCCTGGACATCTGGCTATTCGATAATGATGCAAATTCCCCAGTAAGTTTCTATCTAACTGTCTCCTTCTGTGGGAAGAAAGATAAGTTTCATTGCTTTTTTTCTTTTTTTTTTTTTTCAGAGCCCTACATATGCTAATGAGCCCGACTTACCTCTGGTTCCTTCTTTGCTGGCACCTCTGAATTGTCAGCCTGGATGCCTTCCCTGAACCCGGACTTGTCAGCAGACTCGGTCCTCAGCCTGCCTGATGTGTCCATTTGCATATCCCACAGACATCTAAGACTTAACTGGCTCAAAGCTCAGCTCTGAACATCTCTCTCTAAATCTCCCAGCATCCTGAACAGCCTGATTTTGACAGCTATATTCCTCCACCTACCATGGTCCCAAACCTGGAAACTATTTACAAGCAAGGCCAGCGGCCTCCATCAAGGCAGACAGTAGCTCTGGGTACTATCAGCCTCTAGCAGACATGGGTAATACACAAGTGAGCAGGCAGAGTTGTGTTCCAAGAAAACTTTAGTTATTAAAACAGACATGAGCTGGCTTTGGCTCACTGGTGACAATTTATCAGCCCCTGTTGTCTTTCAGTCATACCATCAAAGCCCGTCCATCTGACATCCACGATACAACCAGAACCTGACCACTTCTCATGATGCCCACAATGGTCCTCCTGGTTCGAGTCACCATTAGCTGTTGTCTGAATCATGACAGAGGACCTCCAGAAGACCATTAACTGGTGTCCATGCTTCCATCCTCATTCCCTTAAAATTTATTCTCAACAGAGCAGCCAGAATGGTTCTAAGAAGCAAGTATGTTGTCACTCCTGTCTCTCTCCAAGTCCTCCAGTGACTTCCCCCCTCCAGAATAAAGAGATCTGGCCTCAGATCACTGACCTGATGCCCTACCACCCGCCCTTCCTGACCGGCCTACCTGTCGGTTCTTGACATGTTACACTAAGTGCCCAGTGATATGGCAACGTCAGCTTAGCAACAGAGCTGCATCTGGACCAAAGGGCTGCTTACCTGTGTACTGCCCATCCAGAGTGATTCGGCCAAAAGCCTGATGCCTGACAGCAGTGATTTCATGCCACTGGCCATCACTGTATTGCTTCCCATCATCATTAGTTGTGGTGACTTCCACTGGGGACCCCTTAAGAGAATGAATGAATGAATGGATGGATGCTTACAAACAGTCAGACACACAGACACCAATGTGTGTCTGTTAGAGACCGATTTACACATTTCCTCTTTATGATTCTAATGCAAACAACCAAAGCAATCACACCAAACTGAAAATCAAAGTTACTGTTTCCTATAGGTCCGTCTCTCTCGTGGTGGATGGTTCTGAATGCCCAGGGCCTGACCCTGAAAGGAACTTCTCTGTGGAATAAGAATTGCTCACGAGGCACTTGCATTTTGATTATCTGGGTTCATGAGGAAAGTAATGAGTATTCTAAAACTTTAGGCTTTAATTTTCATGGCAGAATATGTAAAAGTGGGGAAGAATTTAATACAATAACACTAAGCATTCACTCCATGATAGAGAAATGTCACGCAAGTTACTTTCTCTTCCCTTCACTAAACTACTAATAAGAAAGAGTGAGATTAACACTAAAAATTAGTAGTTAACCAGGTGTGGTTATGCAGGCCTGCCACCCGAGGAGGCTGAGGCAGGAGGATTGGAACTTGGTGAGACCTTTCTCAAAAAAAAAAAAAAAGAAAGTACTGAGTAATACATACCCTGAATTTAAAAGTGGGGTGAACTTACTACACAATGCTTTGTAGTATAAAATCTAACAGGCAAAGTCTAGCTAATATAATGGCTTACCAGTTAAAACTATGTTCCTAAGTGGTTAGAACCTAGGAAAAGGAAGATGCCAAAAAGATAGCATCAGTAAAAACGACCCAAAGGTAAGGAAAAAAAGAAAGAACTAGAAGGAAAAATGCTGTCTTAGTACCATAAGAACTAAGCAAGTACTTTTTCAGAAAGTTATCATTAACACAAGGGAAATCTTTTTAGTCTTAACACACAAATGAGACTGAGTAAAATAAATTCCAACTTCACCATCAACTTCACTTACTTTATTAAAGAAAAACAAGACTAAAAATAAAGGAAAATCCATTTATTTCTTACTGGATAAAGTTAGTTTACTTATAAAAATAAACTTCATCCCAATCAATATTTTAAACTAAAAATTAGGTCAAGAAAAATATTATAGTTGTTTTAATTACCTGGAATGTTGTACCAAACTCTAAGAATGTTACTATACCGTTTTCAATAAGAGGAAACCGATCACTTTCTGATGTAACAGACTTGGAGACTGATGTGGTGAAAATGATGTTAATCATAGCATTGTAAGTGAAACATTTGTTTGTAGTTCCCTAAAATAGCTGCAGTCATTTAACAGGTCCATGCTACACATTTCATTGGCTCCTGTCACACCTCACGACATACTTGACAACATGTGCGACATACAGAATTTCATTTGACACACAGAATTTCATGATACCGAGGGGAAACCAAAACAGTTTTTAATTTCCCAGGAGTATGAGTGGTTTGCTTCTCTTACAGGCAAAATCCCAACTTTCACAGACAAATCTGTGAGCTAAAAACAGGACCGTGTAGAGCACTGCTAGTCCTTGAATGTTTTGTAGGTTGACTTTCTCCATGTCTGTTTTCTTCTGCGCATCCTTTTATTTTTTCAACACTACTTCAACATTTTAATATTTTACAAACACACATTTCATTACGTGGTTTAATAATTAAAACCAGAACTGGTGTCGTGCCCAATTAATGTGCCCTGGTAGCGTGCCCATTAGTTTTTCCATTAGTGAATTCAACAATACTAATGGGATTACTAGCATGGGATGCTAATTGGGCGTGACATAAGAAACTGGCTTACTTCTTAGCATACCCTTGCTAATGATGAAATTAATGAGCATTTTATTAAATGCTGTCTCATCAAAGTGTACTTAGCGTTAAAATTGTTACAAACGATGCCGCATTCCAAAGATCAGGTGTCTAAGTGGCTCTTCATATTTTGTTTGGCAACAACCTGAAGCCTTAATAGATCTCTAGATCAGAAATCACATTTAATGAAGACAATTTCAAGCACATAACCTAAAGTCAAAGCGTGCCAAGCTCACTTTTATACTTAGAGGAAACTAAAATAGTATTTCTTAGTGATAGTTCTAAAATTCTTCCTCTCCCCCTCCTCACCACCAATGTAAAAAGAATAATAAGTTCTGGGGTTGTATTATGCAATTTATTATTCATTCCATTTGGAAAATATCAGATGCACTACATAGATGCTATGCAGAATTGTTTGAAAGCTTTCACTTTGACAGTTTTCTTCTAACTATAAACAGAATGTTGTGCGGATTCTCTGCTAATGTCACTGAACACAGAACACTTCCGTGACAAGAACGGATTGCTATCTGTCAATAAAATATCTGACCAAGTATACTCAAAACAGAAATCAAACAAAGTGCGAGCAGGTTATAGCTAATTGTAGAGACTTAACAAAGAACTATAGTAAGCAATGCTGCAATTAACTTTTCTTTTTTGGATACTTTAACAATGGTTCTAAGACCCATCAATAACATACAAACGCATTACCAATTTTAAACATTATAAAGGATTTTATCCTTCCTTTCTAAACATTTATTCAATATAATACATTGGAGAGTTGGTGATAAAAACAAGTAAGTTTTTATATGCATAGCCTCAGTGTTAGGTTTACAGTTATGTAAACAATTTGTTACTCAAGTTTTAAGATATTTTTTAAAAAAGCAAAATATAAGGTGACTCATTATAAAACTACGTGTGAAAGAGTAAATTTTAAAATTCCCTAAAAATACTCTCTTCACAATTTGAAATTTATTTATTTTGAATGACTTTAACCAATTACATATAACCATTTTTTTTCAATGGAAGTCAAATTGCCTAACAAAGAAACAAAACAAGTAAATACTAACTTGTCACACAATCATCAAAAACTAGACACTTCCACCCATAAAATTCGTAATTATCTTTAATTATGACGAGTAGTGTTTTATCAATAGTTCTCCAATTAGTTAGCCAGCCACTCCATCAAAAGACACTCATTTATTAAGTGTCTACTATGTTCCAAGGATTCTTCTGCCAGGTCTCAGGGCATGGTTGTTTATGGACAAAATAGAGACTCGTCCTCACTGGGTTGGAGAGTTTGACAAGAAACACACACTAAGCCCATATGTACACCAAGGTCTTGGTATAGATAATCCTGTCCATGTTGGAAGACAAAAGGGAAAGAAAACTGGCAGAAAGTGACTCCTAAAATATTTTAATTATAAATAATTGTATTGACAAGAGGAGGCATCTAAAACAAACCTCTGTAGTCTCTAAAGGTACAGTTGCTCTAAGTTTGTGTGAGAAGCTATATTCATTTTCCTACCCCAAAGGGAAAAAATAATCATAGAAGATTCTTCAAAAATTCGTCCATCCCTCTGTGTCATCCACTGTGTAAAAATAAGTGAGGCCCTCATTTGAAGTCAGCAAAGATGTCTGGTTCACCCGCACTGGATGGCAATTCCTGGGAGGCGGGGAGGGACGAGGCCTGCTCACCTGAGTTCACAGTTCTGTGCATTGCTTCAGGACACACGAGCACTAGTATAATATAATTGATTGCATTTTCTCAAATATGTCCTAAGGCAATGCTGCTCAACCAATATCTTACTTTTCAGTCAATAAATTAATGGTCACTGGGCTGAAAACACATGCAGCTTTTGCCTTGTGGATGAAGATTATAATTCTAGATAGCAATTCACTTATGTGTTATCATTAAACTCTCTCTACTTCCCTTGGCTACCAGTTGTGCCCATGACCATTATTAGTGCTTGGCCGTACCTACCAGGCACATAGACAGGTTAGGGTTCGGCCACCTAGGGTAGGGACAGAGAAGCTGTAGACACAGATGGGCAAATGCGTGAGACAGAAGTAGAAGGGGCTGAAATATAAAACAGGAGGAGCCGTGGTAAATAATGAACCTCACAGTACTAAGTTAAGCTTGCATGTTTGAATTCAGGTAGACTGGAATGAGACGCATCACATAGATGCTATGCAGAGTTGTCGGAAGGCTTTCACTTTCCCAGCTTCCTTCTAACTACAGACAGAATGTTACACGGATTCTCTGCTAAGGTCACTGAATGTAATGTCTGTCTCAGCATGAGAGAGAAGTAGAGGAAATGACAGTCGGTGCCCTGTGAATGTCCCATGAACCCTGTGACCATGCCTTGCACACTCTGATCAAAAGTCCTAAACACGGTGCAACATCGAGAGTTCACTAGGAGCCATTCTCCTGATCAAACAACAGCATGGCTGAACAGAGCGAAGCACTCACTGACCCTCTTTCCCATCCTACTCTTTAGTCTCAAAATGCCTCACACCCTCCGGAAAGAACACCCCTCACACGGGAAGGGAAGGGATGGTCGGCATGCTGTGGTCTGTTGATGATGCATTTGTGTTAGTTCCCCAAATACTGCCTTCTCAGGTGGGGTGCGTGCATGCATACACATGCGTGTGTTTGCTAAATACTCAAAATCAGTGACGAACACCCCCAGTCGCTGTGCTAGCGAGTGGCATGTCATTCATTTCTCACCTCTGTGTGCCCGGTGCCTGAGTGCCTACCGTGCCTGGTCGGCGATGAATCCCATCGCAAGTCACATGGAATGAAATCAGCTGACTCAGTGCCAATGCTGTCACTAACCCACTGCGCAGTCCTGGTCAGGCCACTGCATCTACAGCGGGCGACTGAGGAGTGAAGCGGCCTCCTAGGGAACCTACAGCGCATACTTGAAAGTTCCATAACTAAGTCTCCTCCAACTAAGCTGATACCTTTAATTGTTTTTAATTCATTCATATTTCCCTCTCCTTCAACTTACTAATTTTTAGTAGCACTTAGATTTTTTTTTTTGTCCTCACCATATTTCTATTTCACAAATTTATAGTCAACCTGAATTCAAAGATTCAGGTTTAGTTTAAAATTGTTAGGCTCATTATTTATCACGGCTCCTCCTTTGCTACATTTTGGCCTTCAGTGATTTTTTCCCTTTTGTGCAGATGTCTTGCTGAAATAGTCCCCATGAAAATGGAGCACAAGCATTATTTTCCATGAATCTTTGGTTATTAATCAGTTGTTCTTTTGTACTAAAAAACAGCATAGCATGATTGCTAAAATCATAGTCTTTGGAACCAGATTGCCTGAATTTAATATCTATCACTCACTAATTGTGCAACTTCAAGAAAATTAATTTATTTCTGGCTCAAAATCCCTCACCTGTAATATGAGGGAATAAAAAGAATAGCCTCTTCATAGAATTGCTAAGAAGTTCAAAAGAATGTGTATGTCCATGAGCACACACACGTGTGTGTGTGCGTGTTCATGTGTGAGAGTGTGTTTACGCTTAGAGACAACATTTCGAACAATGCCTGACACATAAAGTGATCTTATAGAAGTATTTGCTCTGCTTATCCTTGATAGGAATTTTCTGACTTCTTTCAATATGTTTATAAATAATTACTTCTTAAATCATATACTTTCTCCTTTTTTTTGTTCTATTATTTTTTCTCTTATCCCTTTTTCTTGTGTGTGTATTTTCGTTCCCCTTCTGAATCTCTTCTCAGGAATATTGACAGTGTCTTTATTTTTTCATGTTCTTACTACATACTTTGAGAAAGTTCTTCAACTTTATCTTCAACCTACTAATCTGGGCTTAAAGGGTCTCTTCTAATGTTCTTAAAGTTTTCAAATGAAAAATATTTTCAGTTCTGTAACTGAAAAAACTTGACTGTCTTGACGTTTTGTTTCCAGTTGCCACCTGTCTTGCATTCTGTGGTGACTGTCCCTCTGCCTGTCTTTTCAGCTGGGTTTCAGTGGGATGTGATGTTTCTTTATGTCACTTGCTGCCCTTGTGATAACACTGCTTACAAAGCTGCACTTCCAGGAGACACTGGAAGTCCTTGTGGAAAAAATTGCAACACCCTAGCCAGGGAGTCAAGATAACAAGGACTTTCTGCCCTAGCCGCTCTGTGATAGTTGCACCTTCCTTAAACACAAAGGACTTCAACTGTCTCTCGAGTCAGGCCCAAGGATCTCACATATTTGACCCAACTGGGCCTGACTCCACCTCCAAGGTCACTAAGTCTGCAGTGCACAAGAAGCCGTGGTCCCTACGAAGAGCTCCTACCCCCTATCCTAGATGCCATTTGAATACAGAGATTAAAATGTGCCAGTTTTACAAACATAATGCAAAACATTTATTCAGCAAGCATAATTTATCACTTAGAATGTTTTAAATTGAAGACTTGAGGAAGTAGAAATCAAGTTTTTTACTGAGTCTTACTCATTTCTCAATTCCTCATGGACCTAGCGCATTGCCTGATATTAAATGCTTGCTAATATTTGTTTAACGAAAGTGAAGACAACTTGCTCAGTGACTTCTCATTGCCCTCAGGAAAAACGTACATCTTCACTTTTGTTTACAAGGCTCCAAATGATTGGAGAGAACAGAGGGGAAGGAGACAAAAGAAAGACATGTTTGCTCTTGAAGAAACTAACAAGAGATCTATTCAAATTTATTTATTCAAAATTTTTAAATTTCATGATGAGGTTGTTAAGCACACAGACATTTAGGTTGTGTGGGTGTGAAATTTAGCTCCGCTATTTTAGCTGTGGGCAGGTCGCACTATTTTTGTGATTTTTCATTTTCTTCCTGGGTAAAATGGGGATAATAGCAGGACTTATACCTGTTTATTACTTTATAAGTTTTTGATGTGGATTCAACATGAAAATGTAAACACTGACCTTAGGACTAAGCATCTACTCTCAACTTATCAACGGTCGTGATTAATAATTTACCTGAGGATCAAAAAGAAAATAAGGACGGCCTTTCTTCAACTGAAGTGCAAAATACTCCTCCTGATTGCCAGGAGATGCTGCGAAGAGGATCAAACCCTCTGACACCCGCGTTCGAAAGCTGGCTTTAATGCCTGTTGAGACAAAACCAGTCAGTGAATGAGTGTTAGTGTTTTTTGATTTTTTCTAATAAACCACATTTCCTTCCATTGCTATTTATGATGTAAAGAGCACAATCAGGAAATTATACCCAGCAGTGTGCTGGGGTGGCCCCAAGCGTTTGGTTTCCAATGCATCCCACTTTAAATGCTATGCAGCACCTGCGGATTTAAGCGTGTCCTCTTGCTAATCAATATATAATGAAGTTTAAATGTATGCAAAACTTTCCAACCAAAAAAAAAAAAAAAACATTGTCAACCCAAAATTGGATACTCAGAGCATCGGTGTGAAAACATTATCAGCGAGTCAGGAGAATGAATGATTTTTGACATAAGTTAGAGAAACAGTAGGGACCTTGTGTTAGATACTCGTGAAGTTCAAACACTTAGTGCAGTAATAGAAGATAGAACTGGAAAGACTTGCCATGTGTGGACCAGGAGAGCTTATTTCCTGCAACAACATTCAGAAGCTCAGCAGCCCTTGGCATTTCAGGCTCTTTATTGGCCCTGTATCCATGCACCACTCCAGATTCACAGTGCTCTTGTCTCATAAGAATTACCAGGTCAGAAGCGGGGGCCACTTGCAATGGTCCCACAAATGGCCTTCTCCCTACCACTCAGTGACCCCAACTCTAGTCGCCGAGTATTCCAGCACACACCACAGAGCTCTGAACCAGCAACAAAGTCTAAGCGGCACAATCTCGGGTCTCTAAGAGTTTCCAGCTTCACTGGAAAGAGAAAATGAACAGATAAATCATGCTGGAAGAATCAGTTAAGCGTTCAAGATCACACATGAAAAGCAGGTAACAACTCAAGAGTACAGTGTTTGGTAATGAATAGATTCTGATCTGAGTAGAGTAGTTATCCAGTCAACCAGGATAATGAGAGACAGGGAGAGGGAGAGGGAGAGGGAGAGGG
>RJWM01038707.1:0-16580 GCA_004363535.1 Dasyprocta punctata | reverse complement strand
TTCCTAAAATAACCAAGTGATAGTTCATCATGTTTATCTACCGTCACCTATAAAAACATGCTCCCCTCACCTCAGACAGTTCGCTGTGTGTGCCAACTGGGCCAGAATCGGGGCTGGCCACAGAGACACCGGCCAGGACCGGGGCCGGGACTGGCTGAGTGTGTGACCCAGCCCCAGGGACTGGCCAGTCCGGGGTGACTGCAGCTTCCAGGGCTCCAGCTCGGAGCGGCTCGGTTAGTCCTCCCGAACACTTACCCTCCGTGGTCCTTATCAGCCGCTCACACACACCATGGAGCTTTGTGCCAGGATGCACTCGACTGTCCAGTGCTATTTTTAAAAATGTTCCAGGCCTGAGGCCGTAGTTCAGCGTGAGGCCCTGGGTTCAAGCCCCTTGGTTGTTTCTCTGCTGCGGAAGCGGAAATCTGAAGGTCGGTGTTGGCAGGGCCCTTGCTGTCGGTGTCTCCCCGAGTCTGGTGCTCCCCGTGTTCCTTGGCTTATGGCCACTTCACTCCCTTCTCTGTCTCTCAGCTCACGTTACACTCTCTTCCTGGTGTCCATCAAAAACTCCCTGGGCTTCTCCGACAAGGACACTTGCGTGGCCTTGAGGGCCTGTTGGATGGCCCAGGTAACCTCACTTCCAAACGCTCCCTGCGGTCACGTGGGCAAAGACCCTTTTGCCCGATAGGGTGACATTTACAAGCTCTAGGGATAAGGGCCTGATCTCCTCAGGTGGCCACTATTAAACCCATCAGAAGTATTTTTAAAAAACAAACTCAGCCCTTGTTCAGGGACTAGAATAACACATGTGTAGATTTCGTGAATTCAAAGAGCAAAAGTCAGGGAGGGGGAGGCGGGGAGCCCCCGAGTGCGGACCCAGACCCTCAGTACCCTCAGAGCCGCTGCCCCACCAGCCCGTTAGGGAAGCGGAAGTGCGTGTCCTCGGGTCTGCCGCAAGCGCAGGCATCGCGGCTGGAAGCGGCTTGGTCTGCAGCCGGCACGAGTGTGGCACGGGCGAGCGTGGGGGATGGAGAGGCCCCAGGAGCGGCGGGGCTGCTGACAAGTTTCCTCGGGGAAGCCCAAGATGCCTGAGCAGAAAACCTGGCCGTGCAGGTGGCCAGGGGTCCGTGGTACCGGGTGGCAGGGGACGTGGCCTTTCCCTCGTCCTCCTGAGCGTGAAACACACCCGCAAGGTCCCTGCTGGCCGAGCAGAGTGTGCGCTTGCACGCTCGCCTTACCCACAGCTGCAGACCTCTTCCCTCCTGTGGAAATAACCCCGGGCCCTCCGGACAATGGCTCTTTGTAGCCCGAGCTCCACGGCCTGAGCAGTATGGCCTTTAGTTTCAGTTATTTGGGGGTCGGTGTTGAGACACAGTGTTGCTATGTAGTCCGGGCTGACCTTGAACTCACTGTGTAGCCAGACTGGTCTCGAATTTGTAGCAATCCTCCTGCCTCAGCCTCCTGAGTGCTGGGATGATAGGTGTGCACTGTCATGGCCCTCTACAGCTCTCATTGTTATATGTCATTTATTTATTTATTTATTCAGTGTGCATGCAACTAAAAACTCCTATTTAGGGTCTCCTCTGTGCTGGGTACTGTAAGGTGTGATTGAAACATGCGATGAATGTTTAAATTTTAAAAAATGATCTCAATAAAAGACACACTGCCGTTAATCTCCCTCACAATACCCTTGCCTCAAACACATTGGCCCCATGGTTCTCGCCTCTTTCTGAAGCACGCTCGGAGTCCCCTTTCCTGAGTATCTCTACGTGCGCTATCCTGGCCACCTCCCTGCCCCAGACCAAAGCAAGACGGTTGTCTTTCACGGTCATCTTGACTTGGGGGAAGCACGGGGAGCCGCGCAGTGCCCGATCCGGGGGACGAGGACGCACAGGAGTGTTTTTCCCGGCCTGCCTTTCTGGGGGGCGGCATTCGGTAGCAGCACTCACTGTGTTCCGTTTTTTTTTTTTTTTTTTTTTTTAATCACACCTCATGAAGACACTCACAAGAGGACTTCCAGGCTCGCTTGAGAAAGCAGCAAGAATAATGAGATGTGTGTACGGGAAGCAAGAAAGCATTCTGAGGGGGACTGGGGGAATGTATCTTTTACTGGAAGAAAAAAAAAATTTTTTTTTTTTTGGTACCAGGAATCAAACTCACGACCTCACGCTTGCCAGGCAGGTGCTCTGCCTCTGAGCTATATCCCCGGCCCCCCAACCTTTTTTTTTTTTTTTTGTCTTTTTGAGACTTTGCAGTCTAGGCTGACCTTGAACTCACTTTGTAGCCCAGATTGGTCTTGAACTTGCCAGGATCCTCCTGCCTCAGCTTCCCAAGTGCTGGGATTACAGGAGTTCACTACCATGCCCGGTTTAAGAAGTTGTTAAACTGGAAGCATTCACTATTTCAGTCAACCCTCCCGTGCGGGTTACTGCGCTGCAGCGACCGCCAAGGCAGCTCTGGCCCGGTGGGTCACACGCTGATTAGCACATGGGCGGGTCCAGCTTGCAGGGCTGTGGAAGCCCAGGGGAGAGGTGCAGCACCCTCCCTCTCCCCCCCGCCCTCGCAATATGCGTGGCCTGGGGGGGTCAGCACTGGGGCAGCTGCGAAAGGGAGACCCCCCCACGGGGCGTGGCCTGCGGGGCCCTGGGGGGGCAGGAGGCACGGAGGCCGGCTGCGGGTCCTGACCGGGGCTCACTGCAGGCCGGCCTTGCTCTGCGACAGCGGCTCGGCTCCAGGACAGGGAGGCGCACAGAAATGCAGGCCTTGGGTGTGAGCCGCGCAGAGGCAGGGGCATCTGGAGGGCGGCCGCGTCTGAGGGGCTCCTTGCCCTGCCGGGGTCAGCGTGGGTGGACCGGGCAGCACCAAGCCAGGGCAGCCCCGCCTTCCCGATCCGCCCCGTGCTGTCCCCACCGGGCCCGTGCGCTCAGGAACCGCAAAGCACTCTGGAGACCAAGGGGTCATCTCAGAGGACACCAAGCGTCCGCGGTGATGCGGTCCGGCCGCGACCTGCAGCTGGGCCTCGGGTGCCCCTCGGCTCCGTTCGGGGGCGCCAGTGCGCGGTTCCACAGGCGAATCGCTCCCCGTTGTGCGCAGCCGCAGGGTGCCAGGGACCAGCAGGTCCAGTGCGGCACGCAGTGTCCTCAGGGGGCCCCACCTCAGGGGCGACTTCCTGGCTCTAGCTGGGGCCGCCAAGGCTCCGCGGGGCTCTACGAGGTGATGCGGCACCGAGGAAGCAGGAGCACCTGCACCCGGCAGAGTCAGGGAGCTTCCCTTTTCTGATTGCCCTGGAGAAGAGGTGGGAATGTGTTCCCATCAAGGAGCGCGGATGAGCAGCCCCCGGGAACCGCCCCCAACCCCAAGAGCCCACAATGACTCGTCTGCTTCGCCCATTGCTGCTGCTGCTGCTTAACCTTGTTTATGCCAGAGCAGTACTCCATTGTATAAAAACCACATATTCTTTATCCATTCATTAGTTGATGGGTATTTGGGCTGTTTCCTAGATTTAGTTGTCACAACCTGTGCTGCTACAAACATGGTTGTACATACATCGCGGTGCTATAATGCATTTAATTCTTTTTTTGTACTGGGAATCGAGCTCAGGACCTCAAGCTTGCCAGGCAGATGCTGCCACTGAGCTACATCCCTAGCCCAGTCCTTTTAATTCTTTCAGGAAAATACCAAGAAGAGGAATAGCTCAGTTGAATGGAATCCCTAGTCCTAGTTTTTTGAGGACTCTCCACACTGATTTCCACAGTGGTTACACTCCCACCAACTGCGGAAAAAGGTTCCTTTTTCCCCACAGCCCCACTAGCATGTTATTGCTTGATTTCTTGATACTAGCCATTCTTTCTGGGCTCAGGTGGGATCTCAGTGTTGTTTTAATTTGCGTCTCTTGAACGACCAGTAATGTTGAACATGTTTTTATATACTTTAACTGCCATTTCTACTTCTTCATCTGAGAAGTGTGTATTCATTTCAGATGCCCATTTTTGGATTGAGCCTTTAAATTTATTGGGTCTGATTTTTTTGAATTCTTTATATGTTCTAGATATTAGCACTTTGAGGAAGAGCTGGTAAAAATATTTTTACATTTTGAAGGTTGTCTCCACTCTGTTGGTGGTTTCTCTTGCTGTGTAAAAGCTTTTTAATAAGATGAGATCCCAGTTGCTGATTCTTGTGATAGTTCCTCTGTGATGGGGGTTTATTCATAAAGTGCTTGCCTGCACCAGTGACTTCAAGAGTTCTACCTGACCTCTCTTCCAGTAGATTTAGAATTTCTGTTTTAATATCAAGTCAGGGATTGTGATGCCCCCTACCTGGCCTTTGTTATTCTAGGTCTCTTCTGGTTCCAAATGAATTTTAGGATTGTTTTCTCTAATTCTGTGAGGTACACTATTGGTATTTTGATTGGGATTGGATTAATCTGTATAACAGTTTTGGAAGTATGGCCATCTTCACTAGGTCGGTTCTTACTACCCAAGAACAAGAGATATCTTTCCACTCTCAGATATCCTCTTGGTTCTCCATTTTCAGAGTACTGTAGTTTTCAATGTAAAGGTCTTTTACTTCCTTCATTAGATTGATTCCTACCTTCACCATTTTTTTTTTAAATCACACTTCATAAAGCCACTCATGAGAGACGACTTCTAGAACTTCTTCAGAAAATGGCAAGAACAATGCGATAAGTGTGTTGGAATATTTTGAGGGGAATTGACAGCAATGTATCTTTTACTCATACATTTTAAAATTTAAATATTCACCATATATTTTGATCACGTCTGCCCGGGGCTTGTGATCCACCTGCCTCCGCCTCCCGAGTGGAGGATTACAGGCACCATCCCCTCCTACCCTCCCTCCTGCTATGGGGATTGAATCCGGGGCCTTTACACTGAGCTGTACCCCACACCCCCCAACTTTTTTTTTTTTTTTCTTCCAGACAGGGTCTGGCTAAGTTGCTAAACTGCCCAGGCTGGGCTTGAACTCGTCATCCTCCTTCCTCAGCCTCCCAGCGTGGCGGCATTTCAGGCGTGCACCACCATGCCTGGCACTGACTTCCGTGCAGGAGCAATCGTTCCGTTGGGGCGGGAAGCAGCGAGGGTTTCCGAAGGAGGAGGCAAAGAGCCAGTTCTGCCGGCCGGTGGCAGGGCCTGGATGGCTGCTCCTGCGCTTGCCGCGGTTCCCAGGGCCCCCTCCCTGCAGGTCCGCAGCCCCCCGCGGGCTCCTTCTGGGGGACGCATTGCCTGTCGCCCCAGCAGCCCGGCCGTCTGGCTTCTGCGTGGCACCGGTGTCGCAGTGGCCCGGCTGCCCGCCCTCAAAGAGGGCCTTGTGTCTCCGCCGGAGCCGCCAGCGCCGCGCCCGCCGCTCCCAGCCGCTTGGGTGTCGCCCTGTGTGTCTGTGTCAGGGGGCGGGGGGCAGGTGGCTGTGGACACCCCAATGCGGGGGTGCGGTGCGCCGGGCACGAGTGCGGCCCCCCTGCCCGGGAAAACAAACCACTCCCTGGGCCTTGCAAACCCGGGCCCAGTGCCGCAGTTTTCTTAAAGATGTAATTATCTCCGGGGAGAAGTCTTCTCTAAGCTCAGCAACCCTTGGGGGACAGAGTGTTTACAGTAGGAAAACATGTGAGCGATTTCATGGTGTTTGTTTTTCTTGAGACATGCGAGCCACCCACAGTGACAGTTATGGAAAACACAATTCGCCCTCCGGGAGGAGAGCAGCAGTGAGAAGCCGAGTGGGACGTGGGCCTCCTGGGGCGGGGGAGGGGCCTGCACACCGGGTCCTGCAGGGGGCCAGCGCTGGGCAGAGGGAGTCAGGTGGTGCCCAAGGCCTCTGAGTGAGCTACATACCGAGCCTCAGCCCCCGCCCTCCCTTCATTGAGTCAGGGTCTTGCTAGGTTGCCCAGCCAGGGCTTGGACTTGCGCTCCTCCTGCCTCAGCCTCCCAGCGTGCTGGGATTACAGCCCTGTGCCGGTTTCTGAGTTTAGCTGAGTGTCCGACCTGCCCGAAGGAAAGCGGCTCCGAGCGCAGTGTTGTGTGTGTGCGTGACAGGGAGGCAGCGAGAAGGCCGGGGGCAGGCGCGGGGAGTGGCAGGTGGGTCCGGGGGGCCCCTCAGCGCCGCCCCCAGCCCGTCAGACCCCTGCTGCCTTGGCTGCCCCGCCTGCACGTTCTCCGCGCAGCGCCGAAGGTACAGCCAGCTTCATGCCTCGGGTTGTTTCCTTGCCTGGAAGTCAAATACACAGGTGTTGGGTTCTTGGGCACCCGAGCCTCCCTGTCCTCGCGCTGGGGTCTGCGCCCCTGTCCGGCGCCCCCGCGGGGCGGCACCTGCGCTGTGACACACCGACAGGCACGGTGGCCCGGGCTGGCCAGAGGCCTGGGCCTGTTTTTTCCCTTCCTTTTCTCTTGTCTCCTCTTCCCTCTGTCTGTTTCCTTGCATTTGGAATCCGCTCCATTTCCTCTCTGCCTTCCCGCAGTGTCTTTCTCTAGAGGGAAGCAAATCACAGAATCTTTCCAAGAGCTACATTCCTAGCCCTTTTTTTGTTTTTTATTTTGAGACAGGGTTTTGCTGAATCACTAAGTTGCCCAGGATGCGCTCAAACTTGCCATCCTCCTGCCTCAGCCTCCCAGAGTGCTGAGATTTCTAGCATGTGGCACCAACGTGGCTAAACTCAGGCCTGTTTACTCTTAACTGGTTATCGAGGGCTTTCCTGCATCTGTAGGTGGATCGGACGAACTTTACTCAGCAGTACAGCTGTCCTTACCTATGGTCATTGTACAGAAGACAAAGAAAGCCCTGAAAGGAGAAGACAGTAGACTGGCGAGGTGTGTGGGGACACAAGGAATGACTTGGTGGTCAGTTTCTGGGCTTATTTTTTGCTTCATAAATCCCAGTCTCAGAGCTGAAGAAACAGACAGCCCAGACGTATCAATCCATGGAGGAGAAAAGCTCGAGCAAAGCCTCCTCTGTCCAGCCAGAGTCCAGGAAACTGTGACGCTAAAGATGGAGATCTTTTCGACAATAACCACTCCACCGAGTCCCCAAACTGTGGCCTGACCCAAACTCACGGCAGCAAAGGAGCCCAGATGCCTTAGGCGCCCAGCACCTTCCCCTGGGTGTCAACAGAGAAGCCCAGGTAGGGAGCCAGAAGTGTCCAGAATGAGTCACACACGAGTTGTCACCAGGGGCAGGAGGGACACCTGGACACACACCCAGCTGGCAGTATGATAATGGCAATGGCTCCCCCTCCCTGGTGGGGGCCTCTGAGAAAGCTCTGCAGAGCAGGAGCAGCACGGAGCCCTCTGTAACCCACGGAAGTCCCGCCCCGGCCAGCAGGGACAAGGGCCCCTCCTCAGCTACCTTTGTGCTGAGGTGGGTGGAGCTGCCTGGCTCTCCAGCGGAGCCATCTCAGAGAAACCCAGCTCTGAGAGGGGGTCTGAATAAAATCCAGAGTCTTGTGATGTAATGTAAATTGTCCAGGCTTAGTCTGCAGAGGCAGTTTGCTCTGAGGACAGCTGTTTGGGTCATTTGCATCCTGAACTCCACGGGAAGGACCAAGTCATTAAGACAAAGAGTGGGCCAAGCATTTCGTGCTGGCCTCTAACACTGGACCACTTCTTAAGTGATACTGGACGCGTTAATGGTTCTTCAGAAAGCCCAGGTACACAGTGGCTCGCTGCACCCAATTTGTGTAGCTTAGCACGTGTACCCCTTCCTCCTACCTTACAGTGCAGGGATCCCCCTGGCTTGCTGCTACCCAGAACACGTTTTTCTCCATAAGCCACCAACACATTGCACTTTGTGTAGTCTGCCTCTTTCTGTAGGGATCAGTTCCCCAAGAAGATACAGCAATCCTGAATGTGAGTGACCCAGACCGCTGAGCTACAAAACATGTGAAACCAAAGCCGATAGACCCGAGAAGGGAAATGGGCAGATCTACAATTAGAGTTGTAAACATCCACATGCCTTCAACAATTGATAGGACAATTAGAGAGAACGTGGAAGAACCCAACGGCGGCATCGCACATCAGCGCTTAGCAGAACGCTGCACCGGCTACAGCAGCGTGCACCTGCTTTGCAAAATACATACGCTGAGGAGCGTACGCCAAGAGAGATCACAGCCTCAGCAAATATTGGCTGATTTTGTAACATACAGAATGTGTTCTTTGACCTCAGAGAATCAAAGTAGAAATCAGGAACAGAACCTCTAGACACAAACTAAGCAGCACACTTCTAAATAGTCCACGGGCTGGAGAGGAAGGGCCTGTCTTAGTTACTTTTAGTTTGCTGTCGAGGCAAAATACCTGATGCCCAAAATTAGGGAAGGAAAGGTTTATTCTTACAGTTTCTCGGGAATTTTAGTCCTTGCTTAGCTGGCTCCAAGGCAGCGTGGCGTGGCGGGGCTGCCGTTCATGGTGGCCGCAAGCAGCAAGGCACGCTGGCAAGAGAGAGAAGGCGGAAGCACGAAAGGAAGACCCGCCTCATTTAAACTGTATGTCGGCTACACTCACATTGCCAATCCTGGTGCTAGACAACAAACTGAACACAAGCAAGTGTCAGACTTAGCCCCCTCAAAAGTATATGAGGACTTGGGGGAACATAGCATACCCAATACATTTCACCCCTGGACCCCCAAGGACTCATGTACATTCTTAATACAAAAGACATTTAGTCCATCTCTAAGAGCTGCCAAAGTCCTAACAGTTTCAGCACTGCTGAAAAGTCCAAGTCCCAAATCTCCTCCGAGATCTATGGCAAACTCTTAACTGTAACCCCCTGTACAAATGAAAACGAGATTAAGCACTTCCAACATATAAAGGCACAAGATAAACATTACCATTCCAAAAATTACAAACGGGAATACAAAGCATTGGAACCAAAGCAAGTCCAAAATCCAGCAGGGCAAACATTAAGTCCTGGAGTTCTCTGCTCAGCATCTGAAGCAATCTGGTTGCAAGCTGCAAAAGGCTTGAGAGTTTCCATCCCCATGGCACTTTCAGGGGTATTAACTTCCATAGCTTTCCTTGGATGATCCAAGTTCCTTGGCTTCACCCTTACATCTTTACACATTGCTCTCTGCAGGCAAGGCGGAAGCTGCCTTAGCGTTTTTTTGTACTTAAAACCAGCGCCACTTGGATGCTGCTAAGGTCCGCTGCAGGCTGGAGCAGTAGCCAGGCTTTCCTCTCTCTTGGCTGTAGGGGTTGACTGCCTGGATCACTGAGCTCTCTGAACCTGATTGTGAGGAACATTTTCTCTATGCTGCTGCCATTCTGGAGTCTGGCGTGGCTGCCTCCATTTTGGGACATGGCATGGCCTCTGTCGCCACTCCAGGACAGGGTACTCTGTGGCTTTTTGTTGCCACTCTGGGACAGGGCACTCTGACTTTTTCGTCCGAAAAAACTCTTTCACTTTTGAAGGGCTGAGGCTGCATAGGGTGGAGGCCCGATGCTTTCCAGGATGCTACCAGGCCATCTTTTTTATTCTTTTGCTCCTTCTCAGCAATCAAGGTCTCAGCTCCATCTTTAAAGTCCACAGCTTCCTGGCCAAACTCACAAGATTTTAAATCACCATGCCGGGCTCCTTGCTCTTTATCTACAACATAAATCTGGCTAAGAGCCCCCAACAAAAGCCAGGCCACCATTTCAATATTTGGTTGCCTGGAGATTTCTTCCACAAGATTAATAAATCCATCGCCCTTAATCTCAGTCTCAGGCAAAGTCTCTGGGCACAGGCAAATCGCAGACAAACTTTCTGCCAACCCATAACACACATCGTGTGGAGTCCAACACCCAGTGTGGTCCTGCTTCCCAACAGAAACCTCCCAAGTCTGGTCTTTACTGGCAGGCTTCCTATCAGCCTTCTGGTCTCCTGCGCTCTGACCAGAATCTCCCATACAGAGCAACCTAAGCCATTCCAGCTCTATGCATGTAGGCGACATCTCCAAACCTTTCCAAACTTTCCCCGCAAGCCATTTCCAAAGGCTCTTGAACCACATGGTCAGGAATAGTCACAGCAATGACCCCACTCTTGGTACCAAATTCTGTCTTAGTTAGTTTTCGCTCATTGCCGAGATAAAATACCTGACACCCAAAATTAGGGAAGGAAAGGTTTATTCTTACAGTTTCTCAGGAGTTTTAGACCTTACTTAACTGGCTCCAAGGCAGTGTGGCATGGCTGGGCTGCCATTCATGGTGGCTGCAAGCAGCAAGGTGCACTGGCAAGAGAGAGAAGGCAGAAGCACAAAAGGAAGACCCGCCTCATTTAAACTGTATGTTGGTTCCACCCCTGGGTGGATGTAGCACTCACATTGCCAATCCTGGTGCTAGACAACAAACCGAACACAAGCAAGCACCAGACTTAGCCCCCTCAAAGGTATATGAGAACTTGGGGGAACATAGCATACCTAATACAGGGCCATTAAAAAAAATATGGAAATAAATGAAAACACAACATATCAAAGTTTGTAGGACACAGAGCCATGTTGAGAAGGAAATTTATAACACTAAGTATGTGCATTAGAGAAGAGGAATATTTTTGAAGCAATAACGTTCCCACATTAAGAACTTAGTAAAGGGTCAGAGTAAGCCCCAAAATAAGCATCAGAAAGAAGATACCAAGGTAAGAGCAAAAATGAGATTGAAAACAAAGATGTCTGTGTTCAAATACAGTTAAATAATGGAAAATAATGAAACATGATGGAAAAGATCACAGAAGTGACAAATTTCTAACAAGACAAAGATAGAGAAGGTATAAAATTACCAATATCAAGAATGAAACAGAGCCAGGTGTGGTGGCACACACCTGTAATCCCAGCACACAGAAGGATGAAGCAGGAGGATTGCTGTGAGTTCAAGGCCAAACTGAACTGCAGAGAGAGACCCTATCTCAAAAAAAAAAAAAAAATCAACCCCTCTTCCCCCCCAAAAGAAGGAAACGGCAGATATCATTATAGGTCTTGTAGACATCACAAGGATATTGAGGAAAAATAATAAATATAAATTTAAAAACAAAAAAAGTAAAAAGGTCTGGGGAGGAAGCTCAGTGGTAAAGCACTTCGTTTGATCTTCAGCACACACACAAAAATAACCAAAAACAAAAAACTCTAAGGGAATACTTCAACTGTATACAAACGAATTTGCAAACTTGGATGAAGCAGACCACTTCCTCAAAACACAAACTACTGTAACATACTTAGTATGAAATGCTTTGAACAACCTACAACTATTGAGGAACTCAAATTTGCAATTAACTCACAGAAAGGGGCTCTCCAAGTCCAGATAGATAATTATCTAGAGGTTCCCACCATTCATTTTAAAAAGACTTAATACCACATGATCTGTCCCAGATTATGGGAAACAGGGAACACTTCTCAAATCATATTACAAAAATTAGCATTACACTGATACAAAAAGTAGGCAGAGAATATAAGAAAACTACAGACCAGTGTCCCTCATTACTATAAAAGCAAACATTCTTTTCAAACCATTATTCAATATTATCAAATGGAATTTAGCAACATATAAAGGGAATTATTCACCACGACCAACAAGGGTTTATTCCAGGGATGCAGGGCTGGTTCATACTTGAAAATCTATCAGTGTAGTCCATCATATTCCTAAGCTAGAGGAGAAATATCACCTGTCATGATCAGTCAGCAAAAGCATTTGACAAAATTAACACCTATCATAATAAAACTCTCAGGAAAACAGTAGTAGAAGAAAACTTCCTCAACTTGATACAGAGCACGTGCAACAGAATGCTGTCCTCCCAAGACCAGGAAGAAGGCAGAAATCTGAGCCCCCAGCACACTTACAGTTCCCACTGCTGGAATTTCTAGGCAAAGTAGCAAGGAAGAAATTAGCAGCATGCAGATTGGGAAGAAAGACATAAAACTGTCCCTATATGCAGATGACATGATTGTCTACATACAGTTTTCCAAGGAATTTGCCAAAAACCTCCTCAAATTAATCCTGCAAGGTTGCAGAATACAAGATCAACATTTAAAAGTTAATATACGGGTTGAACCTCCCTAATCAAAAAGTCCAAAATCCAAAACTTTTTGAGCACTTACAAGAGGGAAATTCTACACCAGGAAATTTTGTTTTATGCACAAAATTATTAAAAATTAGATTAAATTTAGGCTATGTGCATTGGGCGTATTTGTTACATAAATGAAATTCCATATTTGAACTTGAATCTCCCCCAAATATCTCACTGCATATATGCAAATGTTCCTAAATCCAGTAAAATCTGAAGTAAAAAACACTTCAGGTCCCAAGCATTTCAGATAAGGATTCTCAACCTGTCTTTCTAAATACTATTAATAAAGACGTAAACACCAAAATTAAAACGCAATATGAGGCTAGCAAAGTAGGAGAGTGCTTACCTAACATGCACAGTCACTGGGCTCAATCACCAGTATCACACACATACCCACACACACACAAGCTCAAAAAATTCTTATGTTTAAAACTATCATCGAAAGATGTATTAGACTATTAGACTTAAATGCTGAAATGTGCGTTATGCTGATAAAAAAATTCGAAGAAGAACTAAATGAATGGAGAGAAATACTGTGTTCATGAGTTGGAAGACTCAAAATAATAAAGATGTAAAGTCTCCTTGAATGTATTTGGAGGCTTAACATAATTCTTATCAAAATTCCAACAAGTTTTTTGTATATGTAGACAATGTTATTGTAATTTTTTGAAAATACGAAAGAACTACACTAGGTAAAAAAGTTTTAAAAAATAGTAAGAATTCATTTTTCCAATTCAAAACTTGCTACATAGACACAGTAATCAAAATCGCATGTTATTGGTGGAGAAATAAGCATAGGCCATTGGAACAAAACACAGGCCACAGAAAATGACCCACACCAACATGTCAAATTGATTTTTGATAAAAATGCAAAAGAAATTTGACAAGATGAATCTTGACCTGGCCTCATGCCATATATAAAAATTAACTCCAAATGGATCATGAACATAAATGTAAACCATAAAGTCATAAAATTTTTAGAAAAAAATCCTAAGGGAAAAGTTCTTGAGCATTTGGTTCCAAAACAAACATACAAATAAGCAAACAAAAACAACAACAACAACAAAAGCTGTCAGGTGTCACTCTATAAAAGGAAAAATTGATCAATTAGACTTAATCCAAACTAAAAGCTTTTGCTCTGAGCAAGATTTTATTGAGAGGATGAAAAGACGAGTTAGAGAGTGGGAGAAAATATTTGTAAACCACACACCTCACAAAGTGCTATTACTTAGAATATACTGCAGAAAGAACTCTTGAAGCTCCATAGTAAAAGTGCGAACAGTCCAATTAAAAGCAAAGTAAAAGACATGAAGAGACATTTCACTGAAGATCAAATGATGTTTTCATATCATTAGCCACCAGGGAAATGCAAACTAAAACCACAAGGAGCCATCGCCACAAACACACCAGGACAGCCGAATAAAGACCTGAGCAGCAAAGGCTGGTGGAGGTGCAGAGGGAGAAGCATTGCTGGTGGGACGGTAAAGCAGAGCAGTCACTCTGCAAAACAGTTGACAGTGTCTTTAAAAACAAAACACCAGTACCAGCTGACTGAGCGAATGTATTCCTGGATAGCAAACCCAGAGAAATAGAGACCAAGGTTCAGACAAATGCCTCTGTAAGAGTATCGGTGGAGTCTTTTGTCTGGGTTGGCCACAGCGGGACCCCAGAGCCTCCTCTCACCTAGCTGAGCTATGCCTGATCACTGGGGACCTGCTGATGGTCCACCAGGCCCTGCCCTTTTCTACAGCTCCTCTGCTCTGGAAAAAGAAAGGAGGTGTGTTGTGCTACCCGGCAGTCAGGGTCTTGCTGAGCTGCCCCCACCCTCCAAACACATGTGCTCAAACTCCAAGCCCTAGGTTGGTAGTGTCTAGAGATCCCTGGCTTTAGATGAGGTCATGAGGGTGGGATCCACGGGATAGGATTCATACTGGTTTAGAAAGAGAATCGAGAGAGCTTGCTCTCTCTTCTTGCCATGTGAGGATGCAGTGAGAAAGTGGCCATAAAAGCCAGGAAGAAGGCAGGCTGACTAGGGGAGAGCCAGACACAAGCCCTCTCCTGTGAGTCGGCACCATTCACAGACTGTGGGAGAGGAGAACAAGAAGTCAAGAAGAAGCTAAGACCTCCTGTGACTTGGCCCCATGTGCGGGTTGACTGGGGGAGAGCCAGATGCCACACCCTTCCAGTGTGTGGGCAGGGAGACAAGAAGAGGTAACCCCCCTCACTACCCCCTAAATGACCAGCTGATCCAGAAAACACAGGCTGCGATGATAGCTAATGAGGTAAAATACAACTGAACTCTTGTAGAGTTTAGGGTTTCACTGACTTTGCAGGCCTAAAACTAGTAGTCTAATGGTCTATTCAGAGGATAAAAATGTGCAGTGTAGCATATATGGGGATCTCCTTCTGAAGGTGGTAGCATTGTTAATTCCCTGTTATCTTGTTTCAAAATCCTATATTGTTCCTATATTGTTTTGTTTGGTTGGGTTTTATTCTATTTTATCTTGTCTGATTTTATTATATCCAATGGCATGGGCAGCTATTTCAAAGATAACAAGATATATTATGGTAGCCATTTTGGATTTACTATTACCTGGTTTTCCTGTATTGCATTCATTGTTTTGCTTTTATTGGTTCTATTCTCTTCTGTTTTGTTCGATTTTGTTGTGTCTGAAGGTATGGGCAGCTATTTTGAAGACAACAAGAGGCATTATGGTAACCATTGTTGATTTCCTGTTATCTTGTTTTGGGATCCTATGCACTTACACTGTCTTGTTTCAATTGACTTTATTCTGTTTTATTTTGCTTGGTTTTATTCCCTTTGAAATAAAAATTTTTTAAAAAGCCATGAAGAAGACCTTCCCTAGGACTCACCCTGCTGTCATCTTGATCTTAATCTTGAACTCCATGCCTCCAGAACTGTGAAAAAATAATGTCTGCTGCATAAGATACCAGTCTATGGTAACTGCGTAATGGCAACCTGGGCTAAGACAACTTTTAGTATTTGCTGTGACAAATGCGGAAGCAATTTTGGAACGGGGTAATGGGTAGGCCCAGGAAGAGTTTTGAGATGTGTGGTAGAAATATAGGCAGTAAAGGCCAGTTGGATGAGGTCTAAGATGGAAATGAAGATTGTGTTTTTGGACAGTGAAGAAAAGACAACCTCATTATAAGATGGCAAAGAACTTGGCTGAAGTGAAACTTATGAGGGATAAAACTGAATATTTACCTGACAGAGGGAGGATTGAGGGTACAGCTTCGTTCATCCTGACTGATTACAGTAAAATGCAAAAGGGGAGGGAGATTGAAGGAGGAGTTGTTAAAAAGGAATTGGAATTTGAAGATCTGGAAAATTCTCAGAGTATTCATATTGAAAGAATGAAAGAGTTTGTTCTAGAGAAAGCACTGAGGGTGTGGCTGCTCATGTGAGGAAGAGTACATGAGATTGTAGCAACCAAATGCAGCTAGTTTGAACTGAAGGGGGTGGAGACAGGAAAGAAATGAAGGAAGGTTGTCAGGTGTTTTGGATTTGACAGGACAGGATCATTGAACTATTGGTCATGAACCAGTGCTATAGTTTAAGAAGAAGGAAAAATGATCCTGAAGGTAATTCAGAGGCCCTCAGCACTGCCATCTTGTTTTCAGAGGCTCTCAGGACCACCGTCTTGGTTTCAGAGGCCCTCAGGACCTCCATCTTGGTTTCAGAGGCCCTCAGAACTGCCATCTTGGTTTCAGAGGCCCTCAGCACCGCCATCTTGATTTCAGAGACCTTCAGGAGCACCATCTTGGTTTCAGTAGGCCACATGGCCTCCACTTAGAACCTTCTGGGTAAAACAAGTGCCCAACAGAGTCGTGAGATACTTTCCAGGCAGGGGGTGCCCTGAAGAACAGGGTGCTGGGACCACACTCTGGGGCCACTGCCTGGAAGGTGCGACACCAAGACTGTGGGTTATTCTTAAGCCTTAAGAGCAGATAGAATTTGTCTTGCTAAATTTTGGACTTGCTTGGGACCAGTCACCACTTTCACCCTTCTGATTTCCCCTGTTGGAATGGGAATGCCTGGCTTATGTCTGTTCTACTGAGATATTTTAGAAGCATGTAACTTGCCTGGTTTCATAGGCTCACAGCCGGACTGTACCTTGTGTCTCACCCACAAAATTTAGTGCTGGCATTGGAATGAATTAAGATTCTCAGAGCTATTGGGATAGAATGCACCTATTTTGCCTGCAAGAAGAGAATTTATGGGGGAGGGGAGATGATAGGAGTGGAATGCTATGGATCGAATTGTGTCTCCCCAAAGTCAGATGTTGAAATCCTAAGGTAATAGTGGTTAGAGACAAGGATCTTTGGGAGCCTATTAGGGTTATGTGAGCATGGAAATTTTGTGATGGGATTCATGTCCCTAAAAGAATTGATAAGAGAGATCTTGCCTTCTTTCTCTCCTTGTCACATGAGGGCACAGAGAGAAGGTGATAGTCTACAAGCCAGGAAGAAAGCCTTTACTATAATGTACCTTGATCTCAGACCTCTACCCTCTAGGACTGTGAGAAAAT
>RJWM01038706.1:0-16548 GCA_004363535.1 Dasyprocta punctata | reverse complement strand
GTAGAGGTCACTCACAGGACCATAGTGCATCTAAGCCAGGGGGTCCTCGTTTACAAGGGGGCTCTTGAGGCCCAGACTGAGAGGACTTGGCAGGGCACATAGTGACTTGGGACCAAGACATCCTGGATCGCGTCATCATGGTGCCTGGGATTGGGAGGACTCCTGGGGCCGCCTGGGTCTCTGGGTGCTGAATCCAGGAGAGTCTAGAGCAAACCCGAGGGGTGGCGGCCAGCCTGCAGCCAAGTGCGCGCCCAGCCCAGCGTGTGTTCTCGAGGAACCTCCCAGGTCCTCTGCTCCTCCACATTTCTTTTCTAGGAGGTGGGGGGGGGGTGCGGAGGGGGCGGAGTGCTGGAGAGAAAGAGACGGGATTTCACACTTTTTGCACTTCTCTGCTAATTAGATAAAGAGGTGGAGAAGGGACACCAGCCTCCCTGCATATTCTTGGGAGCTGTGACCCAGCAGACTCACGGAGTTTTGATCTCTGTCTCCACCTCTCCTCCCTGGAAGCTTCCCGCCCCCTGGGGATTCTCGCCTCCAGTCCAAATGCCGCAGCCACACCCACTCCCGACGTCCCTTGGCCTCCTCAGTGGTGTCCCAAGTCTCCAGCAGAATGCACAGAGAAGAAAGGAGAAGTACTCCAGTTTTTCCGTTCAGATCCAGGGGTCAGATGTGGGGAGGAAAACAGGAAAACTCTGTGTGGAAAATGACAGCAGTGGGTACTGTTACTCTTGGCCACGGCTACATCTCTTTTGTGTTGTTAGGTGTTTCCTTCCGTAATCTGGAAGATGCCTAGGACTTGGCTGTTGCTGCTGCTTCTTCTTCTGCTTCTTCTGCTTCTCCTGCTTCTCCTTCTCCTTTTCTCCTTGTCTTTCTCCTTCTCCTTCTTATTCTCCTCCTCCTCCTCCTCTTCCTCCTCCTTCTTTGAGGATTGGTATGTACTCCAGGCTAGCCCCAAACTCACTGTGTAGCCCAGTCTGGCCTTGAATTTAGTGATCCTCCTGCCTCAGCCTTCCAAGTGCTGGGATTATAGGTGTGCACCTCCATACCCAGCTGGGCTAAACTTTTGTCAGTCCCCACCACATGGGGATCACCTTGTGCACAAAGAGGACATATTTCTCCCATCAGACTGAAGTGTCCAGGTGACAGGATGTTTCCTCATCATCAGCCTAGGAAAGATTGGTGCTGGAGGGGTCTCATTCAAGCAGAGCTTTTAGTTGGTAAAACCTCTATTGTATGCCTTATTCCCTTACCATCCTTAACCCTCATATCTGGACATTGAATAGGATGCTGAAGTACTCAGTGTTTCTTGATTAGTTATTGAGGAAGTACAATAAGTATGGAACTGATTGTGGAATTTTGATTTTCAGAAAAATATCTATGCATGTGTTCATCTATTTATTCATTCCCCAAAATATTCATCTGCTGAAATCAGGCCAGTACTCAACACTTATGGATCCAAGATAAATCAGGAGCCAGGTATGGTAGCACATACTTCTAATCCCAACACTCAGGAGGCTGAGGCAGGAGGATTGCTGCAAGTTCCAGACCAGCCTGGACTACATAGTGAGTTCAAGACCAGTCTAAACTATATAGTGAGACCTTGTCTCAAAGAACATTATTTTTAAAAGATGCTTAAACAGTTAAACAATGTATACCAATACGATGAGATTAAGTACTATAGACAGTTCAGTGGGAAAGTTGAGATTAAATGAGCAAATTTCTTGAAAGAGAACTTCTGAGTGAGACCCGCCATCTGGTGGCAGGGAGTGGCACTGCAGACCCTTTTTTGAAACAGGGTCTCACTATGCAGTTCAGGCTGGCCTTGAACTCACTTTGTAGCCCAGGCTGGCCTCAAACTCATGAGGATCCTCCTGCCTCAGCCCACTAAGTACTGGGATTATAGGTGTGCATCACCATAGCTGGTTCTTTCTGTCTCTTGATTTAACTGAATTTCTTTACCTCTTTGTGGAAGACACTGTTCTTTACAAACCTGCTGCATTAGTTAGGGTTTTCTAGAGAAATGGAACCAATGAGAGAGATAGACAGGGAAATAGACAGATAGGGAGAACCCTGACTAATACATATTATATTCATATATATTATATAGTATATATATATATATATATCACTTTTTTTTACCCATTTGTCTGGTGAAGGACATAAAGACCACTTCCTAGATTTAGCTGTTATGAGTCATGCTGCTATAAACAAAGATATGCCCATATCAGTGTAATATGATGTCTTTAATTCTTTGAGGAAGTCAGGCATGGTGGCGCATGCCTTTAATCCCAGCACTCAGGAGGCTGAGGCAGGAGGATCATTGTGAGTTTGAGACCAGCCTGGGCTACAAAGTGAGTTCAAGGCCAGCCTGAACTGCATAGTGTGACCCTGTCTCAAAAAATAGGGCTGGGGCCGGGCGTGGTGGCGCACGCCTTTAATCCCAGCACTCGGGAGGCTGAGGTAGGCGGAGCGTTGTGAGTTCGAGGCCGGCTTGGGCTACAACGCGAGCGCAAGGCCGGCCTGAGCTACATAGTGCGACCCTGCCTCGAAAAACCAGGGCTGGGAGTTTGGCTCAGTGGCTTAAGCGCCTGCCCTGGCAGGTGCAAGGCTGTGAGTTCAATCCCCGGTGCCGCAAAAAAAAAAAAAAAAAAAAAAAAAAAAAAAAAAATAGGGCTGGGGATTTAGCTCAGTGGCCTAAGCAATAGGTTATGAGTTTGATCCCCAGTACCAAAAAAAAAAAAAAAAAAAGGAAAGAAAAAAAGAATAAGAGACAACACCCCAGAGAGAAGGCACCATCTTTTTATAACCTTGTTTGAAACCAATGCTGCATTCTTTTTGCATTTTGTTTATTTGTTACAAGTGAGTCAGTTCAGCCAGCCCACAGTGAAGGTGGAGAAATGGCACAGAACACAAAGCGTGCCCACAGGGACGGGAGAAGCACACCACAGACCTCAGAATCCTCAAAGGTGCTATCAGAAGCCAGAATACTGGATGTCTCCCAAAATAAGACCTAACTGGAAAATAACGCCCAGCATGTTTTATTTATTTATTTATTTATTTGTGCCTGGGATCAAACTCATGACTTTGCACTTGCCAGGCAGGCGCTTGCGCTGCTGAGCTAGCTCCCCCTAGCGTGATTTTTTAGGATGCTGGTAATATAAATTCTACTCCCAAAATAAACCCCAGTTAAAATCATCAGTATTTAAATTGGCCGTGTGGTCCATGCCTATAGTCTCAGCACTCGGGAGGCAGAGGCAGGAGGATCCTCTCAAGTTCAAGGTCAGGCCATGCTACATAGTGAGGTCCAGGCCAGCTTGAACTACATAGCAAAAATAAAAAAAAATCATCAGTATTTAGTATGTCCATTGCATCACACAACAGACTTGAATTATAAACTAATAATATATAATTGAATACAAATAAATAATATTACTAACATTAATACTCAAATGGTAATATAAATTACAATTAAGGGTTGGTAAATACCCAAGTGGGTGCCTTTGGATGAGTGGTAGACACCCATGTAAATGGATGAACTCGAGACTTAGTGCCCAATGACCAGTCAGAGCACAGACATAGTGCATGAATAATGTGCACTTGACAACACAAAAGTGGGCGTGGTTGTGTCTAACACAAATCTTCATAATTCAATATGTCTTTTGTTGTAGTGGCTGATGTACTTACTGCATTTGGTGAAATCAGTGCTTTCTGAATTTTGGTGCCTACAATTTTTCATCACTCTTGGGTGGACCGTTTTTGTTTTGTTTTGTTTTGTTTTGTTGTATCAGGGATTGAACTCACAACCTTGGGCTACAACACAAGCGCAAGGCCGGCCTGAGCTATATATTGAGACCCTGTCTCAAAAAACTGGGGCTGGGAGTTTGGCTCAGTGGCTTAAGCACCTGTCTGGCAGGTGTGAGGTTGTGAGTTCAATCCCTGGTGCCACAAAAAAAAAAAAAAAAAAAAAAAAAAAAAAAACAACCTAGGGCTGGGAGTTTGACTCAGTGGCTTAAGCACCTGTCTGCCAGGTACAAGGCTGTGAGTTTGATCCCTGGTGCCACCAGAAAAAAAAAAAAGAAAGAAAGAAAGAGTTAGCTGGGCATGGTGGCGCACGCCTTTAATCCCAGCACTCGGGAGTCTGAGGTAGGCGGAGCATTGTGAGTTCGAGGCCGGCTTGGGCTACAACGTGAGTGCAAAGCTGGCCTGAGCTACATAGTGCGACCCTGCCTCAAAAAACTAGGGCTGGGAGTTTGGCTCAACAGCTTAAGCGCCTGTCTGGCAGGTGTGAGGCTGTGAGTTTGATCCCCCGTGCCGCAAAAAAAAAAAAAAAAAAAAGAAAGAAAGAGTTAGGTGTGGTGGCACATGACTGGAATTCCAGAACTCAGGAGGCTGAGGCAGGAGAATCACAAATTTGAGCACGCTCTAGGCAATTTAACAATTTAATAAGACTGTCTTAAAGTTTAAAAAACGGAAAAAAAAAAAAAAAAGGCTGGAGATATAGCCCAGGCCTTGGATTCATCCCTCAGTACTGCCAAACACAAAACAATAACAACAAAAAGTTGAATAACTTACAAGAGGCACACCCATTCCATTAACAAGTAATCGTGGTCATTTAAGAAAATGAAATACATGTTTTTTCATTGATGTATATGTAGACATTTTCTCAGGTCACTAAGTTGTTAGTATATAGTTGCTTCTTATGTTATTTGGATCTAGTTGTTTAATTAATGGAGCTATTGGACATTTCTTTGGGTCCTGGGACATAGTGGAAAATTACTGAAATCCAATGGGTTCTGCGAATAAAAAAAAAGTTTGGGAACTTCCCAAGTCCGGGAAGTCCCTGCCACACAGCAGGTACAATAAATGGTAAAAATTATAAGGAAACTTTCGCAACGGAACCCAGAGAAGCCACACTTGAATGTGGAGCATCTGACCCCCTCCCGGGACAGGATGGGAGCTCCTCTACAACCACACCAGTGGGTACGAAGATCAAAGTCAGTTGCCTGAGCAAGGATCCTGTCGGTAAAACATTTCCCAGACACCTAGGACCTGACATCAAAGTGAGTGACCATTTTTTCAGTGCCTCTTTACTTTCTTCTCCCAGACCACATGGTCATTTATCAAATAGGAATCTGTTCTCTTCAGAACATGTTGGTCTTTGGTCCTGTTTAAATTGCTGTGCTGCAGAATTTTAGTCTGAAGAGTTTTCCAGATTCCAACAGGTTTGGAATCTGTAATCTGCTAGCAGTCTGGGTTGAGCTTAAAACAGCCCAGGTCACAAAGTGGAAGGGGTTCCCATGTGAGCTGCTGTAGTAAAAGTGACTCAGTGGTTTGACTGACTTCTCTAAACATGAATGTTTTTTAAGTCCTTCCAGAACCACCACCAACAAACTGCAACATTCTCCCTGATATTTCAGTTTTTAAAATTATATAGCCAGACATGGTGGTGCACATCAGTAATCCCAGGACTTGGAAGGCTGAGGCAGGAAGATTGCTGTGAGTTTGAGGCCAGTTCAAGGCCAGCCTGAACTACATAGTGAAATCTTGTCTCAGAACAAAACAAAACAAAAAATTATATAAAATATTTAAGTTTAAATCAATTCAGAGGCTGGGATATAGCCGGGTGTGGTGGTGCACGCCTTTAATCCCAGCACTCGGGAGGCTGAGGTAGGAGGAGCGATGTGAGTTCAAGGCCAGCTTGGGCTACAATGAGAGCGCAAGGCCGGCCTGAGCTACATAGTGCGACCCTGCCTCAAAAAAAAAAAAAAAAAAAAAAAAAAAAAAAAAAGAAAGAAATTCTGTCTCAGAGGCTGGGATATAGCTCAGCAGCACAAGTGCCTGCCTGGCTAGCACAATGTCCTGAGTTTGTTCTCAGTACTAAATAAATAAATAAATTTAGAATAAAAGATATGATTAAGTTCCCAAGTAGCCTCTGGCTAGCAGCAATGGCGAATCTTTTAGAGACAGTGCCCAAACTGCAACCCAAAACCCAGTTATTTATCACAAGGTGCCAACACTGCAATTAAGCCTGAATACTGAGGTTTAAATTTACACTGGCCTATGGCATGGGGACAGTATTCCATTCTCAAACATCCACCTGTGAGGTCTTTTTTTTTTAAAGACTGCCTTGCTATGTAGTTTGGCTGGCTTTGACCTCACTACAAGGTCAGTCTCCCTAGTGCTGGAATTACAGGCCTGCGCAACCACACCTAGTTAGTATTTTCAGTTAGAGGGTTTTCATGCCTTTTTTGCAAATAAGCTCTTTAGCTGAGAGATGGTGAGTTTTACTTGATGGAAACAAGTCACTGTTAGTTGTGCTTTCCTTTCCTTTGGCTTTAATCACTAAAAGCAAACAGCTTTTTCTTTTTTCTTTTTTTCTTTTTCTTTTTGGTACCAGGGATCCAACTCATGACCTCGAGGTTGCCAGGCAGGCGCTTGTGCAACTGAGCTAAACCCCCTGTCCCAGGCAGTTTTTGAAGCATATATAAAACAACTCTTTGTGCTTAGATTTGTCAGATGTGGAGTTTTGAGAGCAGACAGATTTATTGAGCACTGCATCATACAAGCCATAAACTTGGACTTTTTTTTGCTGATATTTATTTCCTTTTTTCCATCTAAAATTAGGGGATCAGCTGGGGGTTTAGCTCAGCGGCACAAACGCCTGCCTGGCAAGTGCAAGGCCATGAGTTTGATCTCCGGTACCACCAAAAAAAAAAAAAAAATAATTAAAATAAAATAAAATTGGCAGTTTGCATTAAAAATGAAGATAATGCTGGGTGTAGTGGCACATGCCTGTAATCCCAGCACACATAAGGCTGAGGCAGGAGGATCTCTTTGAGTGAGTTCAAGGCTAACCTGGGATACAAAGTGAGTTTAAGGCGAGCCTGGGCTACAAAGTGAGTTCAAGGACAGCCTGAACTGCATAGCAAAACCCTATCTCAAAAACAAAAACAAAAACAAACCTAAAAAAACCTAAAAAAATATGGTTGTTCTTTCCCAAAATATTTTGTTTTATTAGCCTTTTAGTCTTTACTCTTCTGACAGTTCACTGAAGGCTTAGAAAACGACTTGATAACTCACTCTGCCTTTTCCTAACATTTATCAGTCTGTTGCCTGCGGTTTGTTTTTGACCTCAAAGCATAAATAAATAAATAAATAATTTTTTTCTTTTTCGAGAGATACAAACCTTTTCATGATCACCTTCTAGTATAACTTGGTACCTGTGAAAAATGTTAAGAAAGGTCTATTGTTCCTCACCCTCATCTTTTCCTAATTTTAAAACAAGCAGCCAGGTTGGGGATATAGCTCAGCAGCACAGTGCCTTCCTGGCAAGTGCAAGGTCCTGAGTCGGGTTCCTGATACCAAAACGAAAAAGAATAACGAAAAGAAAAGGAAAAAGAAAGAGAGGAAGTGAAAGAGAAAGAGGAAGAGGAAGAGGAAGAGAAAGAGAAAAGGAAAAGGAAAAAAAGGAAAAGGAAAAGAAGCAGCCATAGTGGAGGAGCAAAGGGTTCCCACACCAGGTCTGTGTTCCCGACAGGGTTAATTTAGGAGGCTACCAGCCCCGCCCAGAGCGATTCAGCCAATGGGGGCTTGTCTTGATGAGGTAATGCTTTCGGCCGTTGCTCATTGGTTGCCTTTCCCGGGCTCGGCGTCCGCAGAGGTTTGAGCGGTGGTGGACTTTTCCACCTGGCGGTTGGCGAGCCGTGCCGCGTCTTCCCACAGCAGGGCAGATGCACAGGGTTGCTGGCAGTCTGAAGCCACGTGGGAAAATTCCGCTGTGCCCTTCTTGCATGGCCTGCACCTTGAGCCAGCCCTTCTACCCGGGCAGTCAAGGTGTCTGACCTGGCCCCGTATTCCCAGCCCTTTGTTAGCCGCGGGGTCCTCAGCAGTGAGGCCGGGAATGCAGTGAGCTCAAGGCCGGGTCCTAGGCGCCGGGGGTGGGGGGGGGGGCGGTGTAAAATCGTGCCGAGCAAAAGCCGCGGACTAATCCATCCCCAGGCCCCTGTCCTCCCACAGCCGTGAACTCCGCTGCTTCGCATCCTAATCTTTTTATGCCTAGCGTTTTGTTTCTGAAACAGCACACAACATTGGAAAGCAGTGTAAAATTTTCTCTTCAAATTCTTGTTCCTTGAATTTTTCGAGGTAACATGATTTTCATGCAAAATTTTGAAAATTGCAACCTTAGGCATATTCGGGTTAGAATCCTTTAGGCCCCGCTGGGTGGCCCTGGCCGGGGTTGGGGTCAGGGAAACTAGGCGTCTTTGCGGCAGTCTTTCCTCTGCCTCCCACCCGCACCGCATTCTTTCTCTTCGCCTCCATTCCAAGTTGTGCAGTGGGACTACATGTAGTGGCAGGTGTGATTGCATGTGTGTGCGCGCGCGCGCACTTTCTTTTTCTTTCCGTGCTGGAAATCAGACTCAGGGCCTCACCCATGCAAGGTAGGCACTGCACTGGCGAGCGACACACCCAGGCCAGGTGTAGGTATTTTGATAAGAGCAACTGTTTACCTAGGTCTCTGGAAGAATCAGGAGAGCCGTTGGCCCTGCTTTTACACCATATTTGCACAAACTTCCTGGGAAGGAGGCAGGAGGCTGTGTATGCAAACAAGGAAAGAGGGTGCAGTCTTTGTGAATAAGGTGGGGATCTCCGGCAGGTGTTGGTCACTAACAGCAGGGAGAAAACATATAGACACCCACACACCCACTTGTGAGTTTCAAAAATTTTGTTTTGAGACAGGGTATCGCTATGTAGCCCGGACTGGCCTTGAACTCACGGTGATTCTCTTGCCTCAGCCTCCTGAGTGTTGGGTTTACAGGTGTGTGGCTCCATGCCTGGCCTCTGTTTTTAGAAAAGAATGTGTGTGGTGGGGTGGGGGTGGCTAGGGATGTAGTTCAGTGCAAAGGCACTGTGTTCCATCTTCAGTTCCCCAAAAATATTTAGAAAAGGGAGTGACATAGGAGAGAAAGAGAGAACAAAGAAACAAGAGGACATACTTAGTACGGTTGAACTCTAAAAGTTTTTCAGGGCTGCCTTGTAAAGAGGTGGGCATTGATATACATGAATAAACTGTTCAACCACATGAGGGCAGATGAGCAGATGGATGCTGCTAAAAGTGCAGCTGCAAGATGGAATCCTGAAAGCTGAGCAGTTGAGCGTCCTGAGGTGGATGGGCAGCTTGGGAGGCTCGGGAGCCCATGATCAAGCTCATCTGAAACAGTGTAGCTATAAGCATCAGCCCTGCCTCACACTGCAGAACTTTACACAATGAAACTCTAACTGTGGAAGAGAATGAAATTTTACTCCATTTTGCTGTGTTATCCAAGTCAGTTTAACTGTCTTGAAATAGGAGAATCACTCCGAATTCAAAGGTGAGGGGGCGGGATGCTCAGTAGCAGACAGCTTGCCTAATATGTTCAAGGTCTTGGGTTTCATCTGCAGCACCACACACACACACACACACACACAGAGTTTGGAGAATTGATTCATGTTTTTTGAGGCAGGGTCTCACTATATAGTTCAAACTGGCTTTAAACTCACTATGTAGAGCCGGGCGTGGTGGCGCACGCCTTTAATCCCAGCACTCGGGAGGCTGAGGTAGGCGGAGCGTTGTGAGTTCGAGGCCCGCTTGGGCTACAACGCGAGCGCAAGGGCGGCCTGAGCTACATAGTGCGACCCTGCCTCAAAAAACCAGGGCCGGGAGTTTGGCTCAGTGCCTTAAGCACCTGCCCTGGCAGGTGCAAGGTTGCGAGTTCAATCCCCGGTGCCGCAAAAAAAAAAAAAAAAAACAAAAAAACAAAAAAAACTCACTATGTAGCCCAGGCAGGTTTAGAATATGTAAAAGGTTTAAAATCCTGATAGGCTAGGTACGGTGATGGATCTCCGTAGCTAGATTCTGTCTCAAAAAATAAATAAAAATATGATAATACTGGTTTTGTTTGTTTTGTCTCATTTTTTGTTTTTAGATAGAGGGTCTTGTTATATATATAGTTGAGAGTTCAGGCAGGCCTCAAACTTGTGGTGATTCTCCTGCCTCAGCCTCCCCAGTGCTGGGATTACAGGCATGCGCCACCCACAGCACCTAGTTGATAGTATTGTTGCAGCATCCTGAAACTAACTCCACCCACACTTAGGCCTTGAGATAAAGGTCTCTCCATCCTGGTTTTGCTCCTCCCCTCCCACTCCAATTGACAGAAATCTGGCCTTCCTTGGATTAGCTTTATCACAGAAAAACAGTGAGAGACAAGGAAGAAAGGAATAATAAAAAGTAGGAGGTTCCTGGTTGAATTTGCAATTTTATTTACAGGATGAATCAGATAATATATTTATAAAAATGCTTTGAAAGCTGTTAGCGAAAAGAATGGGATTATTGCTCCTCAAAAGAAAAGGAAACTTTTCTACTCAATGAAAGACCGCTAGTGCAAAGCCCCGTGCCTGGCACTTTTTAATGTTTTTGACTTTTTCATTATTGGAAAATTTTAATTATACAGAAGTTGAAAGGAGTCTAACGCACCTCCATGGATCCATCACTCAGTTTCAAACTACTACTAACTCATTACATCAGTGGAAGGAAGGGAGTTTAGCGGTTCTTTCAGACATAATTTACCCCTTCTTTCTCTTTGGAAGATTATGGTTAGTGTAGACAATAAGAGCAGAGAATCATATTTCCTGTATTTCCCCTGCAGTTAATCAGATTTGGGGGAAAAAAAAAGATTCTTAGAAACAACTTTTTCATTCTAGGCTATTTAATAAAAGGATTACAAGAATGATTTTGATTTTGTAAAAGCAGACAGGCACAGACTGGTCATATAGTTTTTTCGTATTTGTTATCCATGCCCGTGATTCAAAGTTCCCCAAGTCAGTTTTTTAAAACCTTCGAGCATGGCGGGGTGTGTGAGGTGAGTGGAAGCCCAGGCTTGCACGCAGGCTGTGCGCCTCTCTTTTCCAGCGATAGGGATGGAATGGGGCCAAGGTCCCTGTGTTTCTTGGTGTTTCCATTTTATTTCTCTCCGACCCTTGTCCTGTGGGTTGGTTCTTTATCTCTAAGGACACAGATAATAGGCAGCTGAGTTTGCCCGAACAGGGTTTTGGGCGGCTTTCAACCTTGTTGTCTGGGAAGAACAGAGCAGTAAAAAGCCTGCTGGTGTGGCGGTTCAAATGGGCACGGACAGGCCTGGGTGCTGAGGTGAGTCTCTTTCTTTGGGCTTTCTTCTTCTCCTCCTCCTCCTCCTCCTTCTTCTTCCTCTTTTTCCTCTTCCTCTTCCTCTTCTTCTTCTTTTTTCCTTTGTCTTTTTGAGAGTGTCTTACTATGCAGTTCAGGTTGGCCTTGAGCTCATTTTGTAGCCCAGACTGGCCTTGAACTCTCAGCAATCCTCCTGTCTCAGCCTCTTGAGTGCTGAGATTACAGGTGTGTGCCACTATGCCTGCCTTCTCTTTGGACTTTCTGCACTGTGGTAAAATGAGGCTTTTCAATACACTGGAGAAAGTGCAGCTTTTAAAGTAAAACTGGCTAGGGTTTAAATTTTACCTCTGTGTGTTCTCAGATTTCTTACCTGCAAAATAGGTTGTTCTAAGAAATTATTTAAAAGCATGTAGTGTAGCCAGGTGCAGTGGCACAGGCCTGTAATTCCAGAGATTTAGGAGCCTGAGGCAGGAGAATCACAATTTGGTGCCCTGCCTAAGTAATTTAGTGAGATCCTGCCTCAAAATAAAAAAGGGTTGAGGATTTAGTTCATCGGTGTATGTGCCTGCCCAGCAAGCACGAAGTAGTGAGTTCAATCCCTGGTACCCCAAAAAATAAATAAAATAAAATAAAAAAGGGCTGGGGAAGCAGCTTAGTACAAATGATCTGGGTTCAATTTCCATTACCAGAAAAAAACAAAACAAAACGAAAAATACTTAACGTAGTAAGTGGCACACATAGCTAAGTGCTCAGTGTATAGTAGCTAGGCTTATGATCAGAATGGGGAAACTGAAAGCAGGGGCAAAAAGCAGAAAAATAGGCAGAGGTAATTCACTGAACAAATGATACAAGGGGCCAAGAAGGAGAATACTCAACCTTACTTGCAGTTAGGAAAATGCAAGTTAAATAATGTGTATCAATTTTTGCTCATCAGATTGGTAAAAAACAAAAATACACACAGTATCCATTGTTGGTGAAAGTTTAAACAAATTTTAAATGTGTTACTCTTTACTCCAGCCATTCTAGGAATCTTCTATACAAATTTACATGTGAGTATACAAACATATTGTTGTACTGCTTTTCATTGAAGCAACTGGAAAAAATTAAATTTACTAATATGGATGTATTCAATGGAGTATTATGTGTAAAAAGTATAGAATGTGGTCTGGTCCCATTTATGTGAGAAAAAAATAATTGTGTATTTGCTAAATTCATGCAAAGGAAGAGAGAATATACTTCACCAGGTTTATTTTGAGGGGAAGAGTTGTTTCAGCAGCCTTCTGTCTTATCCAAAGTGCTCTATTATAAATAAAAAGGGAAAAAAGGTCTGGGGCTTCTTTATAAAAACCAAAACAATCTCAAGAATTGGAGTATCTCAAGATCCAAGATGCCTGGGCTGCCACAGAAAATTCCAAGTTCTGTCTGCTTCTTTGCTTCCTTGTTTTATTTTATTTTATTTTATTTTTTTTTGCGGCACCGGGCATTGAACTCACAACCTCGCGCCTGCCAGGGCAGGCGCTTAAGGCACTGAGCCAAATTCCCGGCCCTGGTTTTTTTGAGGTAGGGTCGCACTATGTAGCTCAGGCCGACCTTGCGCTCGCGTTGTAGCCCAGGCCGGCCTCAAACTCACAACGCTCTGCCTACCTCAGCCTCCCGAGTGCTGGGATTAAAGGCGTGCACCACCACACCTGGCTTCCTTATTTTATTTAAAAAAATTATTTTTGGAGATGTCTAGCTATGTAGTTTAGGCTGGCCTTGAACTCACTATGTAACCCAGGCTAGCCTTAACCTCACACTGATCGTCCTGCCTCAGCTTCCCCAGTGCCGGGACTACAGGCGCATACTACCACACCTGGCTTTGTTTCCTTTCAGAGTGGCATGGCAGATTTTATTAGACATGCCAATCCCTACTAATGAAATTTTTCTTGAGTTTTAGGAAGCATTCTTGCATTATAGGTGTCCGCAAATCACTGTTGGTGAGAAAACAGTTAAAATCTCTTACTGAAGGTAGGTATAAGTACTGAAAGAAGGGAAACCCCGTTTTTTTTTTAACTCATGAGCAACTTCAACTCTGAAAAGCGCTTTCATGATGGAGTTAAGAAAAGCATCACCCAGATACCCTTTTGAATCCCCTGGGTTTTACGTCATCCACAGAGGGGCTGGCATTTAAATCGTGGTGAAGGTCTACATGCAGTACAATGATGCTACATGTCTTCACATTGCTAAATATCTTATTTTCTTTCTTTCTTTTTTTTTGCGGCACCGGGGATTGAACTCACAACCTTGCATCTGTCAGACAGGCTCTTACGTCACTGAGCCAAACTCCCGGCCCTGGTTTTTTGAGGCAGGGTCGCACTGTGTAGCTCAGGCCGGCCTTGCGCTCCTGTTGTAGCCCAAGTGGGCCTCAAACTCACAACGCTCCTCCTACCTCAGCCTCCCGAGTGCTGTTATTTTCTTAAATTGTGAAAAATATTCAAAAGAGAGTATGATAGAATGCATACGTGCTGCTTGAAGAATAACAATGAAAAATAAACCCCAGGTAACATCTGCTTCAGAAACAGAATTTTATAAACACTCTGAAGGTCGGTTGGTGCATGGTGGTGTAGTCTGGACACTGCACAAAGGCGCCTTGTCCCTCAAGGGGAGGAGCGTGTGACTCTTGAAGAACAGGCCTCTCTCCTTGGATACAAAGGCGTGGACTGCTGCCAGGCTGTAAGTTCACCACAGTGATGTCAATTTCTAGTTAATTTCCAATTTTCTTGGCCAAGGAGTCTTTTCTGGTTCATCAAGCCCCTTTATAGGCTAGTGAACCCGTTCCCATGGAGACTGGATCACACCTATATGTTCTGTACCTTTCCTTAGAAGTAGTAATTCTATTACATTTCATGTTGATTATTCTTATTTTTCTTCAGTGTTTTACCATATATTATGTATCCCAAAATTATCTACTTTCCCCCACCCCATTGTGCCTGACACTTGTTAATTCTTTACTAGTGCTATAACAAAGCGCATAAACTTAGTGGCCTAAAATAACAGAAATTTTACGTGGGAGCAGAGTATATGGGGAATCTTTGTGCCTTCTGCTCAGTTTTGCTGTGAACCTAAAATTGCTCGTGTGTGTGTGTGTATGTGTATGTGTGTGTGTGTGTGTGTGTGTTTTAAAAAGAAGGCATTTGGATGGACTTGGTGGCACATGCCTGTAATCTCAGCATTCAGGAGGCTGAAGCAGAAGGTTCCCCATGAATTTGAGGTTAGCCTGGACTACATAGCAAGACCCTGTCTAAACAAAAACAAACATCAGACATTAGGTGTTAGCTTTAGAGGAAGCTGGGAACTCTGTACTATTTTTGCAATTTTCCTATAAACCTAAAATTATTCTAAAATCATAAAGCACAACACTAATTTATCTTACAGTTCTTCAGGTCAGATTTTGACCTGAGTATTGGTAGGCTAAATTCAGGCATGCCTGTAATTCCAGTATTTGGGAGGCTGAGGCAGGAAGATCATTTCTTCCTCTCTGTCTCTCTCTTTTTATTTTTTTTGGTATCAGGAATCGAACTCATGACCTCATGCTTGCCAGGCAGGCACTGTGCTGCTGAGCTGTATCTCTGGCAGGAGGATCATCTTGAGTTTGAGGCCAGCCTGGAATTTGTAGCAAGACCCAGTCTCACAAAAATAAATAAATAAATAAAATAAATAAAAGTCAGGCTTCCAGGGTCATGTAGGGAGACATACAATTCCCTGGCCTTTCCTGGCTTCTTGAGGCTGTGCACAGTCCTTGGATTGGAGCTTTCTTTCATTTTCAAAGCCAGTAATACAGACTGACTTACTATCACATTCAACCATCCCAATCCTATACCTTTCTTTTGCCTTTCTCATCTATTTATAAAGAATTTTATGACTACATTGGGGTCCACCCAAATACTCCAGAATAATCTTCCCATCTTTGGTTGGTTGATTAGTAGCCTCAATTCTGTCTATAACTTTTTTTTTTTAATCTTTTTGAGACAGGGTCTCAATATTCAGTTCAGGCTGGCCTTGAGCTTACTTTGTAGCCCAGACTGGTCTTAAACTCTCAATGATCCTCCTGCCTCAACCTCCTGAGAGCTGGGATCACAGGTGTGTGCCACCATGCCTGGCATTTTAACTCCTCTTTAATATGGAATTTAACAAATTTCAGATTCAGGGAGTAGAATGTGGATATCTTTGGGACATCATTATTTTATCTATGATAGCCCCTCTCTTTACTCCTTTGTGACGTATTTGCCCTGCCTGACACCTAAAAATGTATTGCCCTTCTGTTTTTTTTCTTACAAGTAGCTCCCTTCATATTTGCCAAGTTTGAGTTGCTTTCTGAGCTAATGGAAGAGATATAGTGCCAGTGTTTAATAATAGCATTACACTATTCAATTAAACATACTAAATAATGTGAACATTAAACTCTTGGCACTTATCAATACCTGCAGGCTGAGCTTCAGGAACAAGACATTAACATCCTGTTTACAAGTTTAAGAAAAGCAAAATGAACGTATATATACAAAGAAACTCAGAAAATGTAAATGTACAATATAAAAAGTCTTAAATACCTGTGTAACTACTACTTGATTGGAGAACAAAATAACTGTCAATACCCTTCCCCAAAGTTCCCCTTGCGGTATCACACGTCTCCCCTCTGTTTTTATCAGTATCAGTTGCTTACCTTCTCTTTATAGTTTTACCACCTCTGTATGGACCTCTGTTTTCTGGGTTTTTTTTTTTTTTGTTTGTTTGTTTGTTTTGTTTTGTTTTTTGGTCTTTTTAAGACAGGGTCTCACTATGTGATTCAGGCTGGCCTTGAGCTCACTTTGTTTCCCCCCCACCCCCGGCACCAGGGATCAAACTCACAGCCTCATGCCTGCCAGACAGGTGCTTAAGCCACTGAGCCAAACTCCCAGCCCTAATTTTTTGAGGCAGGGTCGCACTATGTAGCTCAGGCTGGCCTTGCGCTGGCGCTGTAGCCCAAGCCAGCCTTGAACTCACAATGCTCCACCTACCTCAGCCTCCTGAGTGCTGGGATCAAAGGCGTGTGCCACCATGCCCAGCTTTGAACTCACTTTGTAACCCAGGCTGGTCTCAAACTCTCAATGATCCCTCTGCTTCAGCTTCTCAAATGCTGGGATTATAGGCATGCGCCACCACACCCTGCTTGTTTTGTCTGATTTTAAACCATATAAATATCTGCAGAATGAACACATATTGGAGACCCATACTGTGTTCCATTTTATTTATTTATTTATTTTCCTTCCTATTTACCTTCTATATTGCAAGACTTAACTAGGAAGTTACCTGTAGGCTTAAGTCTAATTCATTCTTTTTTTTTTTTTTTTTTT
>RJWM01038705.1:0-16584 GCA_004363535.1 Dasyprocta punctata | reverse complement strand
TTTTTTTTGCCTTATTTCATATTCTGTTTTTATTGGTTTTATAGTGTTTTGTTCTTTGTTTGATTTTACTATACCTGATGGAATGGTCAACTATTCTGAAAACAACAAGATATACTATAGTAGCTATTGTTTTCATAGTATCTTTCTTTGAAGTTCTATACCAGTTCTACTGCTTTGTTTTGATTGACTTTGTTCTGTTATGTTTTGTTGGATTTTACTATCTCTACAATAAAATTTTTAACAAGGAAAAAAAAAAAGAAAGTGTCACAGATCCCTAAGAATGCTTGCTTTCTATGTGACTCACTTCCCCATTTGTCCCTGATTTGGTCAATTTTACCTAGCAATTAATCTTATTGGTTGACCACAGTTCTGTCCCACCTCAAGCCTATCTGCCTTGTGAGTTCCCCGTTTTCCCCATCATGGTTTTACTCTATAAAAGTCATTAGAAAAGACAGAGTCTTTGGCAACCCACTCGGGACCCCTTCTGTCTCACTCAGACAGAAGCTTGCTTTCTCTCAATAAATATTTCTGTTCTTAACTTCCATTGTTCCTAAAGTTCATTCTTCAGTTTTAGAGAACACGAATGTGTACCAGACATATGGCAGGTCGGGAGTTTTGTTCCCCTATATCACTACCAAGAGGTCTGCCTGGTCTGTGGTCTTTTGCCATCACTGGACTTTAACAGTAGCAATGTGAACTGAACTTTTTACTTCTGCAGGATGCAAGCCACTGTCACCTGGCCCTTTTGCTCCTGTTAACATGTTATGGGGCCAAGCTAGATGGAAACTATGCCCCTTCTCCCCTAACTGCAGTTAGGGATACCTCTTCAGAAGGGGGAATATTATAGACAGTTAAATTAGGTAGAAATACAGCAGGCAGTCATATAGGCCTGTGCCCTCTAGGGAGTCAGTATGGAAGATGAGAACCATGGAAACTGTGGCTGAGGTGCATCTGAAGATTATAGTCACAATGGCTAGCTGTACATTCTTCCCCAAGGGATGAGTAGAGACTTGGGATTATTGGTATCACCCTTTTGAGATTTCCCATTATCTCATTAGTGTGGGCCATCCTCTCTCACCCACTGAGACTAAGACCAAGACTAGAACTACTAAAACTAAAGAGAAGACCAGGACTATAGATTATCGACCAAGGTTAACGATGTTACCTATGTACCCTTGCTATCATTAGATTAATATTACCTAAGCAACTATACTTGTAAATTGATTGATCATAATTTAGATCCACATTATACCCACCTCATGATTTTGCTCTATAAAGCTTTCTTTGAGAGGTGGTCTCATTGGCAACCCATTTGGGACCCCTCCCATCTCTCAGGAGCTATAGTTAATCCCATTTCTTTCCTCCAATAAATTTTCCTACTCTTAAAAAAATATGTTAAAGGCATAGAATAGGGTCTCAGAAATGGACAGCCCTTTGCAATTAAATCCCGGGGGTTCTAGCATTTTCTTTTGAGCAGAGAAATAATTGAAGATTGGATATGGGCTCCTTTGAGTACTAGAATTGATTCATGGTGCAATGCTAGGACCAAGGACACTAGGATTAAGGGTGTGAGTGCGACCCATCCTAAGCAGTCTGGATAAGATAGAAGGGATAGAAGGAGCTGTGGTTGCCCCTTGCTTGCTTTGCTATCTTTGGTTCACCATGAACTGTTTCTCCTCTGCAAGGCCTGTCTATCATGAGCCACTCTGCCTTGGAGCCAGTTGAGTATTTTGTCTGAAATGAAAAAAGTAAGAGAGTAGGCAACATGATAAAATGTTGAAAGCAGGATCAGGGATATAGCTCAGCAGCACAGCACCTGCCTGGCATGCACAAGGTCCTCAGTTCACTTCCCAGTACGGAAAAGATAAAATAATAAAATAAAATAAAATAATGAAAGTGGTGGAGACCAAGTAAAGGGACAGCACAGGTATAAATACTGTGCACTGAACTGGCTCCAGGATGTATTTTACAAGCATCTGGTATGCATGCAGGTGAAAGTGCAGGGCTCACTGGGAAAGCCTTATGTTTAGAGCACAAGACGAATGAGTGTCTCACTTAATCCTTATGATAGCCCTCTAATTTATTGTCTTTCACATGTGGAAACAAGGCACAAAGAGGTGAAGAAATTTGTAAATAACACACAGCTAATAAGAGACATGATCCAGACTCACAATCTGTCTTGTTTACTTTTCTCTCCTTGCTGGGACAAAATACCCGACACCCAAAATTAAGGAAGGGAAGGTTTATTTAGCTCACAGTTTGTAGAGGTTTCAGTCCGTATTCAGCAGGCTCCAAAGCAGGGTGGCATGGCACGGGGGCAACACTTCAAAGCTGCAGAAGACAGCAAAGCAACAAGAGCAAGAAAGAGGAAGAGCAAGCCTCTTTTCTTCTCTTGTATTGTATACAGGCCATGCACTTCCCTCCCCAAGTCGTACTCACACCACTTCTTTACCCACCTCTTGCACAAGATGAGGAGTATATTTACCAAGTAAGATCCCAGATCCCTGCTGAGTAGCTTAAACTTCTAAACTTCTCAAGTTGACACAATGTATCAACTGTAACAATCCAGCACTTACACCCTTTAACATGTATCTCAATCTTCCATTTACAATCCCCTTTACTGAATTCCATTGGGAATTTGTGTGTGTGCATCTATGATACTGGGGATTGCAACTGGGGCCTTCATACTGAGCTATATCTCCAGTCCTTTTTATTTTGAGACAGGGTATTAGTAAGTCAGTGATATTCCTGTTTCAACCTCCTAGAGTGCAGGTATTGCTGTTGGGGTATTTGTACACCTACAATCAGCTGACCTTGAGGAAATGTTCTTTGATCATCTGGGTAGGTCTTATCCAATCAGTTAAAGGCCTAAAGAACAAAACTGGTTCCCAGGAGAGGCAATTGTGATTCAGACTGATGTCAGCTCCTGCCCTTGAGTTTGCAGCCTCCCTACATATTTCAGATGTGCCTAATCGGATTAGTGTTTAATTGAACAAGTAGGTATTATAGCCTGGTCAAACTATACCAGGCTAAGCATCACAATAATACATAAAGTAACTTAACCTTAATCATAGTCAGGCATAATGGTGATCTGTAAGAACATTCCTGCTCAGGCATGGTGGCGCACATGTGTAATACCAGCACTCTAGGAGGTTGAAACAGGAAGATCACTGACTTACAAATTAACAATAGGTAAATTAACAAAAGAAAGGCCATATCACTGTCAAAAGACAAAATTACAATTTAAATATTTTAATTGGCTTTATTTTCCATTCTAGAATCAAGCAACACTGAATTCCATAAAATAGAATAAACTCGGAACACCGACCGAACTGAGCAGACAAGTTAGTTTCATAGACAAAGCCTAAGGACGGCAGAAACATCAAAACTGGCTTGATCATTTCAAACTTACGAGGCCAGGACACAGAAACAGAATGAGAAAAATAACAGATTAGTTAAAACAAGTTATTTTAGGCTTTTTTGTTGTTGCTGTTTGTCTTTTTGAGACAGGGTATTGCTGTGCAGTTCAGGCTGGCCTTGAGCTCACTTTTGTAGCCCAGGCTGGTCTTGAACTTGCACCGATCCTCCTGCTCAGTCTCCTAAGTGCTGGGATTACAGGCCTGTCCCACCATGCCCAGCCTAGGTCACTTCTTTTGTGTAAGAATTGAAGCAGAATAAACTTCATTATCACACATTAAAACCATGCTGTGTCAGAATCTAGCTATTCTCTTGTTTCTCCTGGTTTCTTGCCATTTGGTGAGATGGATCTTTAGCATGAGTGACTCCATTTTGATTTTTAGTCTGATTTGTTGAGGCCTAAGGCAGGAGCTTAGCCCAGAACAACAGGGCTGAGGATATAGCTCAACAGCGTAAGTGCCTACCTGTGCAAGCACAAGATCCTGAGTTTGATTCCTGGTACCAAAGACAAACAAACAAAAAGTAGTTTCCTACTTTATTAGGCATGCAGGTATAATTGCCAAGTTTTGTAATCTATACAAAATATGAAACTCAAACAAGGGCCAGATGATTGAGGTTAAATTCCCCTGGTACAGGGAAAGAGAGAAATGGGGTGGTGGGTGGACAATACAGAATCAGAAATGATTTTAGGGAAGATAAATGGATCCAGGAGACAGAAATTACTTTGTAAATGATGCTCTTTGGAATCTGAATGCACTGAAGAGAGACAATATCTTGCAGTCTGTCAAGGTTTGATTTCATTTCTGTCTCCTTTCCTGGAATCAGGGCATTTCAGGGAGGCGATAGAAGGCAGTGGTGATCTCTTTGGTGGGCACAATGTTCAGGCAGATAGGGGACAGTCAGAGTGTATCGACTTCCAGTATCCGCTGATACCCAAGGCCCTTCCATCTGAAATAATCATCATATTTGGGGGCAGGTGACAGTCCCTGAATTCATCCATCCAGGTGCTTGAAAAGGTTACATTTTACCTTTTAGGAAAAACAGTTGCTTCCTAACCCCCACAACCTCTGCCCAATACCTCCCCCCCGCCCCACTGAGCCAAACTCCCAGCCCTATTTTTTTTTTGAGTCAGGGCTACATAGCGAGACCTTGTCTCAAAACAAAAACAAAAAAGATAAAGAACAAAGATCCTATTAAATTTAAAATTCTGTGCAGCAGCTATCTCTAGTCCTTGGTCATCAGTTAAGAAGGCTGAAAAACTGAAGAAGCCCCTGGACTCTACCCAGGTGAAATGAACCAGACTGAAGTATTAAAATCTTTAAAAGAGCCAGGCATGGTGGCACATGGCTTTAATCCCAGCACTCGGGAGGCTGAGGCAGGATAGTTGTGAGTTAGAGACCACACTGGGCTACAAAGTGAGTTCAAGGCCAGCCTGAACTACATAGTGAGACCCTGTCTCATAAAATAGGGCCGGGGATTTAGTTCAGAGGCTTAAGGTTATGAGTTTGATCCCTGGTACAAAAAGAAAAAAATTTTTTTTTTTTTTTTGATGGCACCAGGGAATGAATTCACAACCTCACGCCTGCCAGGCAAGCACTTAAGCCACTGAGCCAAACTCCCAGCCCTTGTTTTTTGAGACAGGGTTGCACTATGTAGTTCAGGCCGGCCTTGTGCTCATGTTGTAGCCCAAGCCAGTCTCGAACTCACAATGCTCCACCTTCCTCAGCCTCCCGAGTGCTGGGATTAAAGGTGTGTGTCACTATGCCCAGCCAGTTGTGGTGGTGGATGCCTATGATCCCACTACTCTGGAGGCTGAGGCAGTAGGATGCCTGACAATTCGAGATCTCCACAGTGAGACCTTGTCTCAAAAAAACGAAAAGTGCCTAGTGCAACAGAGGAACTAAATCTTTAATCTTAAATTTTAAATGAAAGAACAGAACGAAGCTAGCTATGGTAACACACACCTGTTATTCCAGCACTTCGGGAGGCTGAGGCAGGAGGACAGCAAGTTTGAGCTCAGCCTCAGCAATTTAGCATTTAGGGAGACCTTGTTTTAAAATAAAAACTAAAAAATAGTCTGGAAATGTAGTTCAGTGGAAAGGCCCTGGGTTAAATCCCTATTACTGCAAAAACAACAATGAAAATAAAGAAAATTATCAAGTGGAATAACTTGAATATGAGTCTACTTTTTCTCCAGTGTAAAATGAATGAAACCTAAATGCTGTCCAGCTACTTATGATGAAATATCATTTGAATAAATTTACTCTTAAGTTAACATTTTGAAAATAGTACGGAAAATAAGGAACGAAATGTATCTCAATAACTAATTTGGGCCAGGCATGGTGGCGCACACCTGGGATCCCAGTACTCGGGAGGCTGAGGCAGCTGGATCACTGTGAGTTCAAAGCCAGCAAGGGCTACAAAGCAAGACCCCCCCCAAAACAAAACAAAACAAAAATTCACAGTTGAAATACTTTTAAGCTATTGCAATAAAGATTATTGAAATAAATATCATGCTGTCTCTGTACTGTATTTTTTTGTATTGCCTTTTTGAGACATGGTGTCACTAGTTTACGGTGGCCTTGCAGCTCAGGATGGCCTCGAACTTGTGATGATACTGCCACCTCGACCTCCCAAGTGCTGAGATTACAGGAAGTTTCTCTGTATTTTAAAAAGAGACTATTGTAAAATTTAAACTTATGTATATAACTCTGGGTGTATTTCTAGTGGTCAGGAACAGCCTAGACGGGTTAGCAAATAGTAAAATCCCCCATAATGGTGGCTACTGTTTCCTTGAAAGTCCCAAACTTCTTTGGGAAGTTTAGTGTTTTAAATAGGTATTCAGAAACAACAAACAAACAAACAAAAAACCAGTATTATGTAACGTTGAGAATTACTCATCTTGATCCTACAGTACCGTTTTATTTTTGCCACAAGGAGGGCTAGAAAACACCAGTTATCACAACGGGTAGAGAAATGAAGGCAGCAGCGGCCTTACAAGATGAAGTTTTCGAATTGTCACCTGGGGCTCAGTTCCAGGAAACTGGGGCTGACCCGCGTTTCCGGATTCGTCCCGCCAGTCCCGCTCGACCCGCTGCCCGAAGCCACGGCGCTCCCGGCAGCTTCTCACTTCCACCCCGAAAAAGCCCCCGGGGAGTCGCGACCCACACCCAAGCGGCGGGCAGGACACACTCTCGGGACGCCCGCGGGGCAGAGCCGCCGGGGGAGGACGGCCTGCGGGGCAGACACCAGCGACGCGCCGAGGCGGCCCGCGGCCTCCACGCCCCTCCGAGCCCGGAGCCGGGCTGATGACGAACTCAGAACGCGACGGACGCACACACCGACCAGCGCTCGCACGACGTTGCGTGCAGGGAAGCGCGAGGGAGTCCCGGGCCGTCACCGGCGCGACTACCGTCCCGCCTCCTCCGCTGTCGGCGCTCCCGCCACCTCGGCAGCTCCGCGCCCGCCTCCGACTGAGGCGTCCGCCGCAGCGAGGCTGCGGGCTTCGCTCCTGTCTCTTTAAATGGTGGGGCCGACGGGCGGCCCCTGCAACTACTGCCTGGGTGGCCCCGCGCACCGCTTTTGAGGGGTGAGCCAAGATGGCGGCCGCTTTAGCTCAGTGAGGAAGACGGAAGAGGCGGCGGCTACGGCTAAGCGAGGGACTTCCAACAACCTGGGGCTCCTCGGTGGCCGGGGGCGTTCGGACTCTCCCGGACAGTGGTACAGTTGTAGCAGAAGCAGGCCACCGCCGGCGTTGAACGTTTGAAGCAGAGGGAGCGGAGCGAAGCCACTGGCCGCGGTGGCAGGGCCAGGTACAAGGAAGGAAAACATGGCGGCGGCCATCTGAAGAGGCTGCGGCGGCGCGGGAAGCTGCTCGGCTGGGATCATGGCGGAGGCGAGAGCAAGACAGTGACCGGAGCCCCGCGTTCCGACTGCGGCGGGGCAGGAGGCTGCGCGGCGCTGCACGCCCCCCTCGGGGCTGCCGGGCGGCCGGGCCCGGACAATAGCGCAGAGGAGCCGGAGGCGAGCAAAAGCGGCAGCCCGGAGCGCGGGCCCGGGAGCGAGCCATGCGGGCGGCGGCTCGACCCTGCGGCGGCCAGCGGCGGCAGTGAGGCCCCTGGGCCCTCCGCTTACGGGCGCCTGCCTCTCTCGGACCCCGTTCCTGGGCGACTCCGGCGGGGCCTGCACCCCGGCCCCCGGGCGGCACGATGACCGACACCCGGCGGCGGGTGAAGGTTTACACGCTCAACGAGGACCGGCAGTGGGACGATCGGGGCACCGGGCATGTGTCGTCCGGCTACGTGGAGCGCCTGAAGGGCATGTCCCTGCTTGTCAGGGCCGAGAGCGACGGTAAGTGCAGCACCGCCCTGGGCCACCTCCCGGGTCCCGGCGGGGCAGAGGCGCTCGCTCCGCGGGCTCGAGGAGGGCGGGCCACAGGTACCCCGGGCCTGCGGGAGTTCCACCGGGAGCGCGCGAGGTGTTTCCTTTCCCCGGGTGCCCGGTGGCATTTAGGGTTAGAGTGGAGCCAAGCACGTTTGAGCCGTGCCGCCCAGACTTGTGCAGAGGTCGGGGGCCTGGGATCGGGAGCCCGGGTGTGCTGTTCTTTTGCACGGGAGTGACCTTGAGAAAGGCAAGGATGAATCCGATCTTCTGCCTTAGTTCACCCATCGGTAAAGCAGGCACGCAACTTTGATTCAAACTAAGAAAGTTGTAAGCTGTTGCACACTTGAAAAACATTTTGATGTGGCCCCCCCCTTTTTTATTTTAACAATTTGGCTTTATCTTTCTGATACTGTTGTGGGTTGGCAACACTGGTTCTTGGGTGTAGCAACTCCACACAGGGTAGAGAAAATGTTGCTGTTTGAGGATAGAATTGCTTTCACCAGCGTTAGTTGTCTTTTTAATGGGATTGCAGGATTTGGTGGGTCGTTTCACTGTGTAAACATCTTGCAAATTTGGAATCATTTGGTTTTGAGCATTTTGCTTGCTTAAATGTGTTCACAGTTTGATTCGGCTAACAAGTGGGGAGAAGTTAACAAATGTCTTTAAAACTTTTGAGTCTGCTCTAGTGTCTTCACGAGTTTTGTTTTTTTGTTTTTGTTTTAATACTGGGGTTGAACACAGGAAACGCTGAGTTTCACTGCCAGGCCTCTCCTTCCCTCTTTTTTAAGTTTGAGACCGAATTTACTAACTTGCCCCAGTTTGCCTTGAACTACTGTTTCCTGAGTGACCGGGATTTACAGGCCTGTGCCACAGTGTTGGTCGCCCCAGGTGATATTTACAAGTCCAAAGACCAAGTTGTTTGAAAATAATGGGATTTCCCTTTTTGCGTGTGTGTGTGGGGGGGTCTTTGTGTGTAGCCCAAGGTGGCCTTAAACAGATGATCCTCCTGCTTCAGCCTCCCCAGATGTTGCGATTATAAGAGTGTGCCTCTACACCTTGCAGGGTCTCACATTTTAAAGGACTTACTATTTATGAGGTTTGCAACTTTCCTTAGTAACCTTCCGTGAATTTCATTTTAAACTTTAAAACTGGGTAAAACTTTTTTTTTTCTTTTTGTCTTTTTTGAGACAGGGTCTCACTATGCAGTTCAGGCAGGCCTTGAGTTCACTTTGTAGCCCAGACTGGTCTTGAACTCGAAACAATACTCCTGCCTCAGCCTCCCGAGTGCTGGAATTACAGGTGTGCACCACCATGCCCAGCTAAAACTGTTTTCAAATTGTTCCTCTGGATATAAAAGTAGTTCTGTCCCACCTATCTTGTTACATTAGCCTGTGATTTTACAATAGGCAACTATGTCAGTTTATTATGACTGTAGTTCTGTATCTGAATTACACAGACTTCAAGACATTTTTTTCCTATTGGACTTTACCCAGAACTTCAGTTTTATGAAAAACAAGACTCTCCCCTTTGTAATTATAGATTCTAGGTACACTGGTGTTTGGTTTGAGTTAAAGAAATGGTAATGTGGAGTGTACTATTACCTACCGATTTTTTCTGGGTTTGGTTTGGGTTGGGTTGAGTTATTGCACGGTACTGGGCCTGGAAACCAGGGGCATTGTACTGTTGTTACATACCCCACCTTTATAGTTTTTGTTTTGTTTTGTTTTGTTTTGTGAACAGTCTCACTAAATTGTTCGGGGAGGCCCCTATAGGTTATATTTACAAGGTTACCCAAAATAATTTAAAACTAGAGCCAGTCGTGGTGGTGCACATCTGTAATCCCAGCACTCGGGAGGCTGAGACAGGAGGGTCACTGTAAATTCAAGGGCACCCTGGGCTACATAGTGAGTTCAAAATCAGCCTAAACTACATAGAGAGGCTCTGTCTCAAAAAAAAAAAATTTTTTTTTCTGAGACCAAGTTAATATTTATGTCACTTATTTAAAATACAAACAGAATATCAGATACTGTGCTGTTTGTGTGCAATTGTCACATAACTTACTCCTCTATATCACTGTACATTTAAAAAACTTTTCCCACGATGAATTGGGGAGAATGGGCTTTTATGTTCAGTTAGCTTCTTTAGGGGTGCCTGGGGATCAAACCCAGGGCTTTGGGATGCTAGGCAAGTCCCACCACTGAGCCATGTTCCCAGTCCCCAGATAGCTTGTTTTGAGATGAAAGTATGTGTACATTTTTCCGTCTATTTGAAATCTCACTACAAATAATATAGCCTTATTTTTAGTATGTGTGCTACTGAAGTGAGCGCATATAACCTTGACATCATGTATTTAATTTTTGTTTTGTTTTGTTTTGGGTTTATTTTTTTTAAAGACAGTGTTGCTGTGTAGCCCAAGGGTGTCTGAACTCATGCTTCCGTGCCGTACCACCCCTAACTTCCTCTTGTTTTTAAGCATTAAGCCTTAATGTCATACTCGTTTCGGGAATCATGCTATTCTAAGGTGGTGTTATAAACATCTGGTGTGTATTCTAAGGTGGTGTTATAAACATCTGGTGTGTCTTTTTCACATTTATATTTTTGCCACTTAGGAAATAGCCTTTCTCCTTCTGTTCGAAAACTAGGGGAGGGGCATTCGGGAGGCTGAGGTAGGTGGAGAGTGGTGAGTTTGAGGCCAGCTTGGGCTACAACTCGAGCACAGGGCTGGCTTGAGCTACATAGTGCTACCCTGCCTCAAAAAACTAGGGCTGGGAGTTTGGCTCAGTGGCTTAAGCGCCTGTCTGGCAAGCACAAGGTTGTGAGTTCGATCCCCGGTGCCACAAAAAAAAAAGAAAGAAAGAAAGAAAGTTAGTGCAACAAAACAGGTTGAATGGCTAAAAGGCAAAGTGTATTTAAGTTTTTTATCTAAGTGGGAAAGAGGCCTGTACTAAACCATGACCCGCCTTTGTAACTAAGTTGTGAGGAAACCTAATTCCAAGGAATGGTCTTAGAAAAATTGCAGGATACTTGTGAGGTAATCTTCAGTTTGGTGTTTAATATTTTTTTTTTCTGAAAGGAAAATTCCACATAGGAATAATAGTAGTCTAAATTTATTGAGTGCCTCCTATGTGCCAGAAACTCTGTAAGCAGTTTACTTGTATAGACTTACATAATTCTTAAAACAATTGTCTGATGATGGTACTGTGATTAGCTATATTTTACAGTTGGGAAAACTGAGGCTGAGAGATGGTGAGTAACATAACACAGCTAGGTCGGAGCGAAAGCTTAGGGGTCACAGTCACTACTTGAGAGTAACATCCAGCCTATAGTCCAAAACTAGTTTCAGTGTCTGTTTGCAGTAGATTAAACTTCCATATCAAAGCGGGTGGTGGGCACACCTCTCGTCCCAGGGCTCTGGAGGCTGAGGCAGAAGGAAGATCGCTGCCTGAAGTTCCAGGCCAGCCTGGGCTAACTACACAATGAGACTTTGTTTAGTAAATAAATAAGTACCCACCCACTCACACTGCCATCCACTTAATATTTGCCACTTTATTCTTTGCCTCAAGATTTATTTCAGAGACAACAAAAACAAATTTTAACCCAGTGTTACGTAAAATTATAGTTTTTCTGCAGATCATATGTGAAAGTTACTGTGGCAACTGTTAGTTTAGGTCACCTATTAATTGTGTTCCCCTGTTTCTTCATCATAGGATAATTGAGTTATGTGTGTGTATCTGATGAACAAAATGAATTATTTTTGATTTTTGCATAAAGTGAGCCATTTATTCAATAGAAAGTTAAAATTTCTGATTTCTTCCATACTTGAGCTGGACCTATTAATTTTGCTCAAGGTTTTTTCCCACAATTCCTCAGGTTTGCTTGGCACTGGAGGTTGAACCCAGGCCCTTCACACTGAAGTACACCCCCACAACATGCACATGTTTTTTTAAGTTTTATTTTTTATTTCTGAGCAAGGGTCTATCTAAGTTGCCCAGCTGAGCTTGAATTTGGAATCCTCCTGCCTCAACTTTGCAGTGCTAGGATTACAAGTGTCCACCACCACACCAACCTGAAATGTTTTACGGTTTCTAAAATAAACTTTTGTGATATGGTAATTGCCTTAAAATGGACTATTTTCCACTTCTGTGAATTTAGTGAGAAACTGCTCAGTGCTAGTGATAGGAGCTTTTTATATGGATGGTGGCAACATGTGTTTTTGTAGAGGTTTTAATTCTTTGACAGAATCTTGGTATGTGAGTAGTCCAGGTTGGTCTCAGTTTTCTGCCCTTAGCCTCACCATTACAAGTATGTGCCACTATGTGCTGTTTGATTGTTGTTTTGTTTTGTGTTATGTTGTGTTGTTTTTTTAGTAGGTGCTTTCAGAAATGTAGGCTCATTTGTCCAAAGCCATTCATCAGTTATAATGCTATGACCTGGGATTCAGTTCAGGCCTTTGTTTCAAGTTCCGAACATTTTCTCTATACACTGCCTAGTGATTGTAAATTGTTTGAGAACAAAAGAAGTCTACAATTTCAACTATTGCATAGGTAGAGTAAATGTTTTAATTTTCTCATTATTGAGTGTAAGTTAGGCAGTTTATAATGCTGTCTCAACTGTAGTTTTTATTAGAGGAATATATGCTTATCTAAGATCCAAGAAGGCAAATTTCTTTTTTTGTGGGGGTAAAGGGGCAGTACTGGGGATTGAACCCAGGACCTTTGCACTGAACTACACTCCCCAGCCCTTTTTCATGTTTTCAGACAGGATCTTCCTAAGTCACTAAATTGCTCAGGATGTTCTTGAACTTGTAATCCTCCTGCATCACACTGTACTTGGTTACCATAAATTTTATAAAGTAGTTCTTACAGTTCAAAACAGCATTTGTTTTGTTTTGCTTTACTGTGCTGGGATTGAGCTCAGTGCCTTGTCTATGTTAGTAGACTACCACTGAGCCACATCTCCAGTGCTTTTTCATTTTTTTGTCCTCTTTGGTGGGGGTTGTTTTTTGTATGTTTGAGACAGGGCCTCCCTATGTAGTTCAGGCTGACCCTCAATTGACTGTGTAGGCCAGGATGGCCTCACTGTGGGCCAGGATGACTGATACTCCTGCCTCTGTCTCCCAAGCGTTTTTTCATTTTGAGACAGAGTAGCACTAAGTTGCCCAGGCTAGCCTTAAACTTGCAATCCTCCTGCTTCAGCCTCCTGAATAGTTTGGAATTACAGGCATGTATTAGCACACCTATCTCAAAATAGTATTATCTGTTATATGACTTGTCTAAGTAAGAGTTAAACAAGTTAAATTCTCATTGTTACTTGAGACTTGAAGAAAATGAGACATGGGTAGCACCACTTGTAATGGTAAAATTGGGATCCTGTGCTTCTGCCTCTTCATAGATGCTATAGAAGTATATCTTGGTTGTAGGCGGGTCTGCTTTTACCCCTACTATAATTAGAAAAGGAGGTCAGAACACTCTAGGTGGAAAAGCCTTTCTATTCTCTTTCTGCTCTGGTGAGAGAAATGAACAGACAGCATCAGCATTTTTTCATTGCTGTTCTTCTAAGTCAACAAGTAGTGTAGAATCTTTCATACAATAAGCATTCCAGATGTGTAGTTAGTTACCAAGAAGAACTCAGTATTGATACTGATATTTTTCACTTTGAAGACATTTTTCACTTGGAAGAAATTGTTTAAGCCATTTTTTTTCCTTATACAAACCAGCTTTGTAGAAAATTAGTAGTCCCAAATTAGGGTAACCAAACCTTTACTTATCTATTTATTATACAGTGATGACTTAGGAAAGTTAGAGGGCCATCAGCTACCCTGGGGTTTGAGCTGGTGGAGTTTGAGTGTTTTGACTTAACCCAAATATACCTTTTAATACAGTGCTACAGTTTTTCCCCCTGAGCCTTCACTTCAGTTTTTAAATACCATTAGGTGCAGTGAGCCAAAGAACCAGCAAAGAGGAACTTAGTAAGATTTTTGAGTTCTGTGGAAGGTGGGGGTCTGTGGATCGAACCCAAGGCCTTGTAAATGCTAGGCAAGCAAGTGCTCTACCACTGAGCCTCCAGCCCCATTTACTTGTAATGGTGCTTCCTACTAATCAAGCATAATACCTAAGTTCTTACACTTGGCCTTGAGTGTCGGTGAGGACAATAGTCTGTAGAAGCTGAGAGATTGAGCTGCTTATTCAGGAGTGACAAATCTGGAGCTGTTGAAATCCTTTAGTATTTACCCAAAGTAGAACTAAGACCAGGACTAACGTTTCTTTCTGTTTTTTTAAGACAGGCTTTCACTGTGTAGCCCAGACTGGCCTTGAACTCCGAAATACTCCTGCCTCAGCCTCCCAGAGTATTCCCCACCACCCCTATGACTAGGGTGCAGACACTGGGGCTTGACACCTCGCCTATCCTTGTCAAGACTGCCTAGTCTTGGGCCAGGGATTATAGCTCAGTGGCACAAGTGCCTGTCTGGCAAACGTGAGGTCATGAGTTCAATCTCTGTCTGGTACCAAAAAAGAAAAAAAAATAAAAAAAACTACATAGTCCTTGGGCAGGGACCCTTGTACATCTCCTGGCCGAAAAACAAGTCCACTCTTGTGGTGGCTGTGAACCTCAGGGTGAGATCCATGCACACATCACATAACAGAGAAGCCCTTGGGGCCCAGCCCCATGCACCAAGGTGTGTGTTTCTTGTTAATGCCAACCCCCCATGTCATTTGTTATTTGTGTCTTGTCTTAAACTTTAAACAATTTTTAATACATCAAATAGATATACAAATTATAAATGTGTAACATGATGAATTTTCATTTATAGATGAGATAACAATATAAGCAGCTCTCTAAAGCCTGCTTTATAGTTCCTTCCAAGTCACCCCAGAGATCACTAGGAGCCTAACCTTAGATTAATTTGCCAGTTTTTGAACTTTGTATCAATGGAATTATATGGTGTATACTTTTGTTTCAGATTTCTTTCATTTACCTTTGTAAAATTCCTGTCTGTGTTGCATCACACATTGTTATAAAGTGTTTGTTTGTATGAATATTTACACTGTAACTTTTTTGTGACTGTGTTACACTAGAAACTGCCATCTTCTGCCAGGAAGCTACACCTCTGGCCCTTTTTATATTTCATTTTGAGACAGTCTCACTAAATTGCATAGGCTAATCTTGAATTTAGAATCCTTGAGCCTCAGTCTCTACAGTAGCTGGAATTACAGGCTTGTACCAGTGCACTGGGCTCTTTGCCATAACTTTTTTAACACAAGTTTTGTGTACTTAATAACTCAAAGTGTATAATTTTTTATTTCTTTGTTGCACCCAAGGCCTGTAGCTCTTATCACTTTGCTACACCCCTAGTAACCCCCACCTTTAATAATGTATACATGATATTGTAGCTATCACCGCAATCTTAATTTTAGAACATTTTATCCCCTCTAAAAGAAGTCATTCTTTTCATTAACAATCATTATCCATTTGTTTTCATTTCCATTTTCCCCACCCTTAAACAATTAAGAACCTTTTTTTCTGAATTGACCTATTCTGGACATATAACATGTGGTCTTTGGGAACTGGGTTCTTTCATTTAACATGGTTTTCAAGGTTCACTGATGTTGTAGCACATGCCAGAGTTTAATAACTTTGTGTAACTGAGTAGTAATTCCTTGTATTGGATGGGCCACATTTATCCATTCATCAGTGGGTCATTTGAGTTTTCACATATATGCTATTAGACATGTGTAATGTTGATACATAGAGTCAACCAGATAAGTTTCTAGTTTAATAAAGGGTTTCAGCAGGGGGCTAGGGTCCTTACTTTGTCAACACCCTCATCCTCTGCAAGAGGAAGCCAGGGAGATGGTGTGAGTGCTCTACCTGCCCGAGGTAGTGGCAGCGTGCTTACAGTATAAGGGGGGACAAAAGGCTTGCTCTCCCCCGTTTTGCTCTTGCTATTTTGCCGCCTGGAAGTGTTAGCCTGTGCCATGCTACTCTGCTTTGGAGCCAGTCGATTATGGACTAAAACCTTTACCAACTGCGCTAAATGAACCTTTCGTTCCTTAATTTTTCGGTGTCAGGTATTTTGTCCTCAGCAGCAAGAGAAAAATAACCAGGACAACATGTGTGTGTAAGTTTTTGTGTGGACATATATTTTCATTTCTCTTGGATATATACCTAGGAGTAACTCCTTAACCTGGTGTGTGGAGGTGGATGAGTACTGGGTATTGAACCCAGGGCCTTGCATGTGCTAATCAGATGCACCACCTCTGAGCTACACTACCAGTTCCTCTGCTTAACTTTCTAAAGAACTGTGGAACAGTTTCCTAAAGTGGGTGCCTCCTTTTATTTTTCCACAAGCAGTGTGGTTCCAATTTCTCTATATTTTTGCTGACACTCGTTATTGTTGGTCTTTGACTATAGACATCCTAATGCAGCTAAAATTACTGGGGTTTTTTTGTTTTATTTTGTTTTGTTTTGTTTTTTGCAGGGTGGTGGGGATCCTGGAACTCAAACTCAGGACCTTGCACTTGCCAGGCAGGCACTGCGTTATTGAGCTATATCCCCAGCCCTGAAATTACCATTTTATGAGAATATCTTGTGCTAATATTGTTTAGACAAGATATCATGCTTATATTCTGTACTCCGAGTAACTACTGGAAAGACAACAATATGCAGTTTATCAACTATTGTACCTGTCCTACTAACCTGTTTTGAGACTCAGGTTTTGTTGTTCCTTTTTTTTTCCTCTTTAAATTTTTTTTTTAAGCTTTACATTTCCCAAATAGTTACAGT
>RJWM01038704.1:0-16586 GCA_004363535.1 Dasyprocta punctata | reverse complement strand
TGCAGTTTGATTTTTGTTCATGAACTCTCTGCCTACTCCTATGTCATCAAGATTTTTACCTACTTTGTCTTCCAGCAGATTTAGTGTCTCTGTTTTTATATTCAGATTTTTACCTACTTTGTCTTCCAGCAGATTTAGTGTCTCTGTTTTTATATTCAGATCACTGATCCATTTTGACTTTATTTTAGTGCATGGTGATAGATATGGATCTAGTTTTAGTTTATGGCATACAGAAAGCCAGTTTTTCCAGCACCATTTGTTAAAGAGGCTATCTTTCTTCCAATGTACATGTTTGGCCCCTTTGTCAAAGATGAGGTGGCTGAGTGTGTTTGTAGTTGTGGCTGTATCTTCTAATCTGTTCCATTGATCTTCAAGTCTGTTTTTATTCCAGTACCATGCTAATTTTATCACAGTAGCTTTGTACTATAGTGTCAAGCCGGGAATTGTGATTCCTCCTGCCTTACCTTTGTTGCCCAGAATTGCCTTTGCTATTCTAGGTCTCTTCTGGTTCTAGATGAATTTCAGGAATGATTTCTCTAGCTCTGTGAGGTATGCAAGTGGTATTTTGATTGGGATTGCATTTTACGCTCATCTTGTTGGGTGGCTACATGTGCATAATACAGTTTATTTCTTTTTAATCCCCTTTCCTCCTTCTCCCTCCATCCTTTTCTAATTTCCCTTTCCCCTTTTCATTCTTGATAATTGTATTAAACTTAGTTCATGTTTATGAAATACAGTGTCTACATACCGAGGTTTTTAGGGATTTGTGTGTGGCTCATCTTTCTTCCATTTATTTCCCTATCCTTTACCCCTCACCCTTGGTCCCATGGACCCCTTCCTGTTTGCAAAGATCATCCCCTTGTCTCCTTCTCTCCTTCCTTTATTACTCTCATTGGTTGAACTTTGTCTTAGTCAAATGAGAGATATCATGTGGTATTTAAGCTTGTGTGTCTGGTTTATTTCACTCAACAATGTATTTTCCAGGTATATACATTTTCCTATAAATGTCTCAAATTCGTCCTTCTTTATAGCCAAGTAGTATTCCACTATATATAGATACCAAATTTTCTTTATTCAATTATTTGTAGATAGGTATACAGGCTGCTTCCAGGATTTCCCTATTAATGAATTCTGCTGCTATAAACATTGATATCCCTGTATCACTGTAGTATAACAGTGGTAAATGTATGGCACATGCACTGCAGTGGGCACAGAGAGCTGTCTCTGTTGGCCCGTGAGCCAAGTTGCCCCAGAAGCCGAGCATCAGATAACGGCACGTGCAGGGGCCATGTGTATGCTCGGAAAGGACTAGTACTGCCAGGTGATGACATCCTGAGCTACAACTCATTAGCCACAACTTGTCCAAGCTGTTACATGGCCAGTCAGTATTCAGGTTTAATTTCAGTGTTGGCACTCCGTAATAAATAAGCGGATTTTGGGTTGCAGTCCAGACAGTCGGTCTCTAAAAGGTTTGCCATTACTGATGTAATGCTATGTTGTAAGCTCTTTGGAGAAGATACCTGGAAGGGGGTTAGCTGGGTCAGATGAAATTTCTAATTTCAGTTCTTTGAGAAATTTCAATATTGATTTCCATAATGGTTGCACTAGTTTACATTCCCAATAGCAGTGAAGGAGGGTTCCTTTTCCACCACAGCCATACCAGCATTTGTTATTGTTTGACTTCTAAATGATTGCCATTTTTTTTTTTTTTTGGTGGAGTAAGATGTAATCTTAGTGTTGCTCTAATTTGCATTTCTCTAATGTTTTTTCATATATTTGCTGACTATTTGTACTTCTTCCTCTGTGGAATATCTGTTCATTTCTCTTGCCCATTTCTTGACCAGGTCTTGAATTTTTAGGTGGCCTAATTTTTTTGAGTTCTTTATATATTCTAGATATTAGTCCTTTCTCTGAAGAGTAGCTGGTAAAAATGTTTTTCCACTGTGTAGGTTGTCTCTTCACTCTTCACTAATTGATTCTTTCACTGTATAGAAGCTTTTTAGTCTGATCTAATTGATATGTAGCTTCTTGCTGTTATTTCTTGTGCAGTTGAAGTTGTTTAAAAAACCATCTCCTACACCTATGTCTTCAAGTGTTTTACCTATTCTCTTAGTTATTTTTCTCTCATTGCTGAGACAAAATACCTGACGCCCAAAATTCAAGAAGGAAAGATTTCTTTAGCTCACCGTTTGTGGGGGCTTCAGTCCATAATCAGCTGGCTCTAAGGCAGGGCAGCATGGCACAAGGACAACAGTTCAAAGTGGCAGAAGACAACAAAAGCAGGACAGAGCAAACTTATTTTCCTCCCTTCTATAGTAAGCAGGCTACCCAACCCCTAGGGTGGATACAGCACTCACACCATCTCAGTGCCTTCCTCTTGCACAGGATGAGGATGTTTACAAAGTGAGAACCCAGGCCCCTTGCTGAGTTGCTTCATTAAACTGATAAACTTCTCAAGTTGACATGATGTATCAACCATTATACCTACTTAATCTTCCAGTGTATTTAATGGTTCTGTCTTAATGTTTAGAATTCTTTATCGATTTTGATTTAAAAGCATGCACTGGAGGAAATACAGCCTATTCAGCAAGTAGTGCGGGGAAAACTGGACAACTGCAGAATATTGAAACTGGACCTGTCGCTCTGTGTACTAAATTACTTCTTTTTATAAGCAGTACAAAACTGCTTTTCCATTCAGTGACCTTTCAGAGAGGGTCTCTGGCCATTAACCTCCATACCCACAAACAATAAATCTTGATACAGCAAACTAGGTCTTTTGGAGAGGGGGAAGACAATGGAAGGTAAAGAGGGAGTGGAGAGTAAAATGATTAGGATCTGATATGCATAGGTACCAATTCCCCTATATGAATCTAATTATTTTGTATTACAAATACGCAAAAAAGAAACTAAAAATAAGAAATGCCAGTCTATGAACATACGCCTTTCTACACCCCACCTCACAATAAATCCTGGATGATAATGGACAGGATATTTAAAAGATGCCTAGACTCCCACAATCCCCAGAACTGTCGCAGTCACAGGGCAAGAGTGAACCCTTAGCCTCCCTCTTTATGCTCACTATTTACCAGTATCCAGCTAGAATTTTTGATTCTTCAGGGCTTTCCTCTAATCCTTAGAGCCTTTTTCCTCTATATGTCCCTAGCTCATGCTCCAGTTTCTAACTTCGGAGTGCCCCATTCTCCTATCAGAGGATTTGCTTAGGAAGAGCAGAGGTTAGGAGGCACTAGGCTGATACAGCACTTAGCAAAATACCTCATCACCAGAAAAACTCAGCTGGCTATAGGAGGGAAAATATCACCCATTTATCTCAATGAAAAGGGAGAAAATCTGAAGTTACAAAATTTAATTCTCACAAGGACACAATGTTCCAGCAGAACAGGATTTCAGTCCATAGAATTTTTACCTGTGAGTACATTTAGAATACACAAGGCATTCTGCTTTGCCTCTGTCTAATCTAAATGAACCGAATCTCTGTTTCTCTTGTCATCTGTCCTTTTGGGTGCTGGTGTGCAGAGAGATTTTGTTAAGAAGCAGGGACAGCCAATATTTGCCATTTTTTGTTTGGCACTAGTTGGCCCCATGTGGGGAAGTTATTTAAAAACTTAAATACTACAGCACATGTTTCTGTCATTTTTTGTGTGCATAAGTTCCTCCTCTAATGAGGCTTGTGAGAAGTGGCATTATTTGTAAAATTATATTATGTTTTCAGCCCTGTATTCCTGTGCAGTGAACTTTAGCTTTTTCTTCCTGATTAAAGGGAAACAAAACAAATGGTGGTTTTTTTTTTTTCTTAAATAACAACCTCTTTCTTTCCTTGAATTCCTAAGACAGCTACTCAACGATGCTGCAGCCTGCCCTCGGCACAGAGTCCCGAAACTCTACCTCCAGTTCTCTGTAATCTCTGTCCTTCACCTACCCCAGCCATCAGTGCTCTTTATGGGCACTGATACTTCTTCTACTTCCTGCTAATTCCGTCACTTGCCAGATGTGTTTCTAAATCAGCACACAGACCTCAGTGATACTTTACACTCAATCTCCTATAATGCGAGTATAGTAGGAAATAAGAAAAAATAATTTAGAAAGTTTTCACATGGTTTGTCTTATTAAGGAGATTGCTATGTTTTAGAAAAGATGCGCACATCTTTATATGATCACTTGCATGATTAGTCTGTGACCAAGATCCAGGGATGAAGAGTCTATAGGGAACAGTGATTGGGAACTTGTGATTACAAATGAGAAGTGAACGCCTAAACACAGTCAAGGATGACTGACAGGCATGAAGCCAGAGCAGCCAACCAGCAGATGGCTCTGAAGTCTCATGTGCACTTCTGCTTGAATTCAAAACTGATAACTACAGTCTTTTCCAAAGCCTCCCAGAAGTGAGAATTCAGTTTATATTTATAAATGACCACATAAATCATATTGTGCCATATTTACAGACATCTGCATAAACAGCTACTACTGTCTCTAATATCACTCCCTTTCTCTTAGAGTTCAACTCCCATCTGACTCAAAATCATTAGTCTAATGCCCCCACTGAACAGCTGGCTCCCACACCCATTTTACAGACCCTGGTGTCAATGACAGTCAATGACACCACCATTCAACTCCGCCTGCCCTTCCCCAGGCTTATCCCTAAACATCTGCCTTGTAGCAGTATTTAATCTTGTTTAACTCAAAAAGGGTTCCTGGGATCAGATTTGGTCCCAGATATTCAAATTCAAGAGGACATAGTTGAGGGGTTTCTGACATCGTCGCCCCTTGTCTACATAAAACTTAAGACATGCTCTCTTCTCTTGCACAAATTGCTTATGCCAGTTTATAAGTGAGCCTATATACATATAAAAATTGGTTTTATGGTGAAGAGTGATTCTACCAGCCACATGGAAAGATGCTCCTCTAAGAAACACTTCATACACTATGAAAAAAAATCCTAGCCCTTGTTACAGCGAGAACTTGAAGTGAGAAGTCTGGGGTTTGTCTGTGAGGGCCATGGCACTGAGAGATGCTCTAACAGGTCGTGATTTTGGAATTTTAAAACCACTACAGACTGGGTACACTGCATTTAGCTTCCTCTTTCAAATTCTTGCCTAAAGTGAACTTTTAATGGCATGCATTGATTGTTTTTATTTAAAGATGGCTCTTAACTACTTTGAAGATAACAGTACACAATATATTAACCATTGTTAATCTATTATCTTGTTTTGAAATTTTGTATCATTTTTTCTCTTTAAAATAAAATAAAATAAAAAGGTGGCTCTTATCGTCTGTCACACAGAAGGAGACCTAAACATTTCACCCCACTGGCCTGTAGATTTCAGAAGGCATAAGCCTGTGCTAGGCACGGGATATACATCAGTGGCAGAGTGCCTGCCTGGCAAGCCCAAGGTCATGAGTTTGATTCCCTGGACCAAAAATAAATAAATAAATAAATAAAGCAGTCGTCCCTGCTCTGGTACTGTGCACATCACATGGTAGAAACTCAAGTACCAGTTGAATGAATACATCTCTGGTGACTACTCTCCGTGACTTGTGGAAGACTTCATTCAAAGTTTCACATTCTCCATGTTAGACTGGCTTTCAGGAGCACATGATTAAAATACTAAGGCAAGGTGCTAAACATATATATCCTAACACATGGATTTGTAAGTTTCAATCTTTTATGCAAATCACCCAACTACAAGGTGGGGGCATTAGACTTAGGATTTTGAGCCAGATGACGTGAATGTTATGAGATCAGCTAGTGTGAAAATAAGTTTTCCTACTTGGAAACAAGTTATCCCCAAAGAACCGGTTCTGCATATTAAAAGATCTGAATCCACACTTGAACCAAGGTCTGCTAACAAGTCTAGACACTGACTCAGTTAATAGGCTAACTGGTTTAGTCATTAGAAGTAAATTTTTAATCAAAGTTCTGATATTCTTAAAATTAAGTCCTAAACCAAGGGCAGACAAGTAGTATAATTATATTTGCTACGATTCATTCCCTTACCCAATGTTTGCAAATAAACAAACAAATAACAAAAAACATGGATTTTCATGTAATACTTCATGACCTTGTGGCAGCTGTCAAAAATCCTGCTGACCTAATTTGACAAGGGTATTATCTTAATGTCCATATCACATCTCTGGACAAAGAAAGGAACTCACGTATTTTTTCTATTATCTTCTTTAGCAGTTAGCGTGGTTCTCATTTATACTTTACAAAGGTTTGCATCCTAAATCCCCTGAACCTGATTGGTAGGCCTACAAACTCACTAGCACCAAGTTCTGCTCTGACCACATCTGTGTCTGACCTGGTTCCGGAGCAGAGGATTTAGGAAGGACAGAACTGCTCAAGTTTTCACAACTCCATGCCTCTCTTCCCTCTCCTACCAAGTCCTCACCTCCCACTTGTTCCTGACCTTTCCCAAGGTGTAATAACAGAATCTAAACTCCATTTCTTATCTTACCTGCCCCTCCTACTCCTCTTTCCATCACTACCTTCAGAATCCTGTGCCTGCATATCTGTTTTCCAAAAAGCTTCTCCAGTTCCACGGCTCTAGTTACTGATTCCTCAGGTTTACCTGGCCTGATCTAAACTTTCTTATCCTTTTCTTAATCCCTCCTGAGCCCCACTTATAACATGCAACTTTCCAATACCATAATAAAGATGGCATAAAACAGTTCCTGATACACCACCAGCTGTATTACATAATTCCATCTCTGCAGGTTCAGTTTTCGGATGTGTGAAATATGAGGGTTAAAAGAGAAAACCTTAGAGGAAAAAGGACAGTAACATTTACCAGGCGCTTACTGGGGGGAGGCAGACACTGCATGAATGGGCAATCTTTCTGCAATGGTAAAGGAGGGGAGGGAGAGCCACCTGTGTGTTCGAGATGAAGAATACAAAGTTCGTGACAGTCAGGTGAATGTGCCCTGGGCATCCTGGTCTCAGCAGAGGGACAGGCCCAGCCTCTGCCACAGCTCCCTCCTCCCGAACCCTTCAGGCATCAATATGCTCTCGTCCTTCCCTTAACTGCAGCACCAGAGCCTGGGCATTAACCAACTCTAAAAGGTTTCAAGTCAAGCCAAGAAAGATCACTGCACTAGGGGGATCTGGGGCTCTCAATTGCAGAGAATAAACTGGAACAAGCTGACACAGGATATCTCACACACTAAACATCAAAGTATTTTAAACACCAACCAACCCCACAAAACCTGCTTCATCCTCTGCTCACAGCACAGACTTTAAGATGAGTGCTGTTCTCTGACCTGCAGGGGAAGCTGGCCCTCAGGTCACTACTACAGATTGTGAGCAGCAACTGTACACACAGGAACAGGGCTCAAGAAACATGGGCCTGAACCAAACCATGCTCATGAATTTAGGGCAGGCATTTTGCATTCTGGCCCCTGACTCCAGCTGCCTTGTCCATGCTACAGAAGGTCATCACCATTTCCTGCACAGACCCCACGAAGCATGAGTGCTAACACTCTCCTAGGACCCTGAGGGTCCAGAGGAAATTCCAGGTGTAACTTACACAGAACCTCAGTGCTGCTGCAATAAAGGAAGCAGTGCTAGAAAACAACCAGTGTAGGCCACGATGTGAAGCGGCCATACCAAATAGTGCAGCCTCTCCCCATTTTAACACCCATGGAAAGTTGACAGGAAGAGGGTGACAGAACCTGTGTGGGACAGGGGAGGAGGAGGAAGAGTAGGAACTGGCAAATGGTGTTCACTTGTTTTCAAAGTAGGAATAAAGCAACAATGTTTCTTTCTGGCAGTCAGCTCCTAAAATAGTATCAGATACACAGGAATTTCATCAATATCTTATGAAATGGAGTTCCTTTTTCACTATAATATAGGTTTATGCAACAGAGCTAACTAGCTACATCAAAGCACCTGTAATTACCAAGAATCAAAGCCCCAAAGCACTTTAAAATTTAAATGTTGATACTCTTTTAAAAATAAGTTTGGTATCTTAGAAACCTAAGACCTATAAATTCTGAAAATCAGAGCTAGATCTATGCCTACAAGGAAAGAAAAAAGTCAGGATAACTATACTCATATATTGGATAGTAAAATTAAAGATTTTAATTTTCTATCTGTAATTTTAAATTGTTTTACAAAGAATGTATATAATTATCTTATTAAGACATAGTAACTTTATGTTAGGGTGGAACTTAAAAACCACATTGTAAGAGCAACCACAGCTTCTCATATAAGAACTAGGCACTTCTTATAGTTACCACTAAATTATAAATGTTTAAACTCTGCACTTGCCAACTACCCTTCTCATAGTGATGGCAAAACTACTATGGTACCCCATGTGCTCTGCAGAAAAGGAACAATGCCAAAGTCCCACACTAACATATTAGGAAAAGCTAAGCTCTCATCCTTATGGGTATGTGATTAGCTGAGATAGGATATAAAGGATGCACCTTTATCTTCTCAGCAGAAAAAAAGTGTAAAGCCAACTTTGCTTGGCAATTCAGTCATTCTGTATTTACATATGTGTACAGGACATGGATTAGACTGATACATCTTTCATATATTTTAAGAATTCATCTAAAATGAATCCAAGAATGCGCTTAAAATAAAACAAAGAACAAACACCCCCCACTGATAACAAAAAGCTACTAATCAAGCCAGGAATTGTACATTCTCGCCCTAAGGCAACCAAAGTAATGGAACGCAGCAAAGAAAGCAATTCTGAGGTTCAAAACATCCTTCTGCATATATGTTGAAAGGGATAAATACTGGAAAGTAATTCTTACTTAAGTAAAGGAAAGCAAGCAACTACAAAGCAATGAGCAGCTGAAACATCAAAAGGGCAGGGAAGTTGGCTTCATTTTTTGGTTTTTTGGTTTTTGCTTGTTAATATTCCTTGAAAAGAGTAGAAGAAGGGAGGAAAGCAGAGCAGGAACACTAAGGAAAACTCTGCTAAAAGGGTCTTGAGGGTACCCTATGCCAGTGGTGGTGAACCCACGGCACGCATGCAACAGCATGCTGTTATCATTCAGACCTCTTACAGGTTCCCCATCACTGCCCTTTGCCACCCTAGCTTAAAGCCCTAATTATGTAAGTTCTAGTTTAATTTCCAATAACTAGGAGAACATGATCTTCAGTCTTCCCAAGTCATAAGTGACCTCAACACTCGAAAATTAAAGCTTAGATACCTCTTGAATGTTGTTCCTTTGCTTCTTACCCTAAGTGCTGCAGCTACACTCTTCTGAACAGTGCCTACTCTTAGCTTACCTTTTGTGAAGTCCCAGAGTCTGTTTTAGCAGTTTAAGAGTGATAATTTTAAGTTCAGATGTGTCACAAATATAATTCTCCTGCCTGTAACATTTGATGGTTCTCTTTCTTGCTGGAATACCACACCTGTGAGGATAGGAACTCAGTGCTGCCTTTTCCCACTGGTGAATCCTCTGTATTACCACAGAGCCCAGAGCAAGGGAGGAGCTCATGGTGATTTCTGGTATCATCTTCTGGGTGACTATGAAGGCATAACCAACTTATTTGGCCTCTTTTGTCCCTGTGCCCTATATTTTGGTTTCTGCTCCTGTTCATTGAACACAATGATGTTTACAAAGTTTCTTCACAAATATTTGGTTGTGATTGTGACCTTGATCAGTATCACCTTCAAAAGGGCTTTATTCATCAGAGCAAACTCAGAGAAAACTCAGGATGCATGCGGGGACCCCACTTACCGCCACTTCCACTGACTGCATGGAGAGGTCACATGGTGGCTTGAGGGCCTTGGGCCTCGTGGCGTACCAGAAAGTAGTGAGCGCAGCAAAAGCTCCGAAGCCCATAAGTGTGTTGGTAGGAAGGGTGCGCATGTACTGCCGAATATCCACCAGCTCTGGCAATCGAAAATACTGGAATAACTCGTGGGCTTGCATGGTCCTGTCCCGATGGTTCCCTAGGATGAATTCTGTCAGAAAAGAAAAATGTCATATTCATCCCTGGGCAGCAGAACTCCTTTCCAGAATCCCCAAAGGCCAACCACCTAGCTTTATATGGCTGGCTGACCAATCAAAGCATTAAGTCCACAGGCTAATGGTCCAGGTCTTTTTCTGGCTATCAAATTTCATTTTTCTAAAAACATTTTTAGGAATTCACTTTTGTTCTGTTTCTCCATTATCTTGTATAAAAGAAAAAAGAAAAAACAATGATCGTCTTGCTTTCATTAGCCACATTAAGAAGACTGTACTCATACAGAATGCTGGCCATAAAATGCTCAAGTAAATGGTATACATTTCTACTTTCTTCCCTGACAGTACATTTCAGTTCTCTTCTACCTAATCAGATACAATCAATTCTCATTATCAAGGGTAGTGGAGATACAGGTGAAGAGGAAGAAATAAACCTACGTTACCTAAGAGTCATCAGTTTCTATTTCGTCCAAGAGATCTCAGAACAAGTCCTCCAACTGGTAAAACAGAGCAATCTAAATTTCAACACTTCTTTCACCTTCCCACTACTTTTCAAAAGTGACATATAAATGCAAGGACACCACAGTTGACGATTACGATTAGATCATTTCTAACATATTTCCCAAGGCACTAGATTTAACATAAATGAATAAACTGGCGTGCATAACCTTTATATCAAGTATCAAATATTTAGAGAGAAACTTTAGTGTAGCGTTTGAGAAAAAGTACAAAATTATTAAGACTCCAGATCTAGAATCGAACCCTGCTTTCCAGCTTATCAGCTGCACAAGCTGCTTTACCTCCCTGTACCTGTTTCCTCATCTATAAATGGAGATGAAAACTACCCATCTCCCTGGGTTTTTGTGACAACTAAATGATTCACATAAAGATTTTAGGATGTGCCACACACCAGCAAGTGCTCAATATAAATGATAGATATTATTTCCTCTACCAATGCTCTTGTGATTCATCCTGAGTGCAGAACAGTAAGTTACTCAGGTAATAAAAAGTGATGCCTATAGTTTACAAATAAAATTAAAAGCCAAGGGCCAGGGATATAATAGCTCAGTGGCACAGTACCTGCCTGGCAAGTGCGAGGTCCTGAGTTCAATTCAAGGTAATAAAAATAAAAAGTTCTAAATAAAATTAAGAAGCCAAACACACAGAGGAAAATTAGATGAATAACTTGATATATATATCAAAGCCCCAAATTCCAAGTTAGAATTTACATATAGATTAGGCTAAAATTAAATGTGCAGTACAGATAATAATCATCTTAAATTAAAAGTTATTGATGAATAATTGCTCTAAAATTTGGTAGCAAAAGTATGAAAATAATAAAAATGAGCTTAAAGGCTTCTCAAATACTCCTTGGCAATGCAACAAGTACTTGCATTGTAAGTTCTGATGGTATTTGTGAGCTACTTACCACATAATCTTTTCAATTGTTAAGTCACAAAACTGAAAAGATTTTTTCTTTTTTAATACAGAAATCTTGCATTTAAATTTAAATCTATAATGTGTATATATACAAACATATATATACACACGTATTTTTCCCCCACAAGGTAGCAGCATGTTGGGGTATTTTTACTGACCAGTAATAGCACAGAACCTAACAAAATGCATTTGCCCAGCTCATTCAATCTTGTGGTACCGTGACTCTGGGTTAAGTATGCACACTTACTCACTTACACACACACACACACACATACACAACACACATGTGCGCACACACGCACACACAGAATATCAAGGTTTGACATGATAACAAAGATAAATAAACATCTTCACGTTATAATTCTAGATAGAAAGAACCAGCACTTACAAAACCACTCACCATCTGTGCCACCAACAGCTGACTGCTAGGTGACATGCCACTGCAGACAGAGAAAAGGGCAGTGAAGCTGGGGGTAGGGCAGCGGCTAGAGGGGCCCAACCAGAGCTTACCCGGCCTGCCAAGGTCTTTTAGGGCATTAGTCACATGCCGAGTCCTACCCTGCTGCCCACTGGGCTAAAGGCAACTAGCAGACAAAATCCATACTTGACTTCTCAGGAGAACAGAGGGTGGAGGATGGGCCAATGAGGAGCTGGGAGCAGAGTCACCCCACTGCTCCACCCATGGGCAGGGACCGGCACCAGTGAGTGTGTTGCTGCCAGCACCAGTTCTGCAAACAGACACTGTTTTCTTTCTGCTCAGCTTCCCAGTAGGAAGAAACAATGGGCATATTTTTAAATCACTGAAGGAAGTATAGGACGTTGGGTATGATGTCTACCCAACATGAGGCATACCCAGAAAGAAAGAGACTGCCAAGAGTACATTCACAGCAGATTTATTCTAACTGAACTCATAGGAATTGAGCTATTTCTGTCACTTTGCATATTGGAGTGCCTAGTGTTTGCCAGGCACTGTGCTAGGAGCTGGGCAGACAGCAGTGCTAATGACAGGGTCTGAGCTTTTAATCGCCTAACCATCTGGATGGGAAGATACGAAATTAAACAGACAAGGTTTGCCAGGCATCAGGGGGAGGCTTCAAGGATAAGCAGACAAATCAAGTCCAAGTCTTTTTGGCACTGAGCAGTGAGACTGTACATGTACTGCAACCCTATAAAGAAAATGACCTAAAAATCTAATGTATAAACTTGCCCTGCCCTCAAGTCATTTCACCTTCCAGTTGTCTTATCCTGAACACTCCCAGTCTGAATAGGAATATCCACCCCTTACCTGTGGACCTTTCCCCTTCTCTCTTCTTTCCCCAAAGTCCCTGAAATTTTCATAAAATCTAGACTGGATTTATAGGAGTTATTCAACAGAATCACATCCCTGAGTAAAAAAAACCAAGTAATTCCTCTCTAAACAAATACAATCATACACAGGGGTTTAATTTGTTTACGTTAAGCAGCAGCAGACAATCTATGATCTACAAAGTTTAGGGGAAAACTTTTTTTTAAAACTTTAGAAAATTACAAATTTAAAAGCATGCATGCAAGAGCACTTTATTAGATATGAATCTATAATGCTAAGCATTTAAATCCAGCCAAATTCTTGTATTTAGTGGGTGATAATGACAAGCTATAGCAGTTTCATCCTTGCCTCTTATGTGGCAGCCAGGTAACAAGCTGCAATCCAACTTCACTGAGCAAACTGGTTAATGCCCTTCATAAGAAAATACAGTCTACGCACAAAGAACTAAGACAGTGCCTCATTTAGACCCATGTAAAGAACAAAACTCTTAAGCATGAAATGGACAGAATTATAAATCTTTTCCCTTTTGTTTACCTGCTCTTAAAGAAAAAGTACTTGGCATTTAAAAATGGAAGCAGACCTACAGTCAAAGAAAACTGGGCATATTAAGCTTTATAGGGTATATGTGAACATAAATGTCATGTTTTAAAATTCAGTCCTAACAATTCTCTAAGAAGGTATAAGATTGATGTGCTTGCTAATAAATGATTAAAACTCAGTGACAGATTTTGTTCACATTTCAATGGTGTTTTATTGAAAATTTTAAAGAATTTTTCAAAAAAATTTCCATATCATCATCTAAAGAAGTAAATACCCCAGGCACATAAATCATGCTACTGTTGCTAAGAATGATTCAAATGGCTTAAAGGCTTAGGAAGACAGTGGTTCTCCAAAGAGAACATACAATCCACTGACAGCCAGCTTCTCCTTCCTCTGCACTTATTCCTGTGTACCCTTCTTCCTGCCACTTACAAAATGTATTTGCTCAGCTGGGTCCTTGGAATGGCCTACAACTCTGGAATCTCAAACCACAGCATGACAGGAACATAACAATAATCAGAGAAATCTGGCACAAGCCCAGCATAAAGACCCACAGTGAGCAGAAGATGCCTTTAGATGTGGGTAGAAGGAGAGGTAGCAGGGTGGGGGTAATAGAAACTGGATGTCCCAACTTTCAGGAAACAGAAAACCTTCTCAACAAGCAGCATTTCCTTAGTGTTTGGGAAAGATTTTCATGTTTTACACCTTATTGGAAAGTAACAATAGCAAAATGATAATGAGGAAACTACAGCTGGAGATTTAAAAAACTTCTCCAAAGTGTCTGCCAGGAACAGGATACCACTCTGAATCTAAATCTAATCTCCAAGAGTGACCTCTGCAGGGCCACTGACCTTATCCACTGAGAACATCCACACAGGTACCTGAGCAAGTCCCCTCGGGCCACCTCAGATTAGAAACCGTGAGACCAGGTTCTGAAGGTCCTTCCAGAAGGAACACTCCATGGTTTTGTGAGATCCACATCTGAGATCCATCTAAACTCTCAATATCTCACATAAACGCTAGCATTTATCCTACCGTCCAGGGCCCTGCATATGTGGGTTCACAGACCACACCTCTCACCACTGTGTTTACATCATGAAAAAAGTGGCTCAAAGCCAGAGGACACAAGGGCATCATTCTCTAAGGACACACACACACACACACACACACCCTCCTGAAATTCTGCAAACTTTTACTTACATGAGCATTTTATTTTCTTCTTGTCATTTACAAACCAGAAAACAGGTGATCTGGATGTTTTTCTCTTTCTGAAGTTCTTCAGTCTTTCGTCAAGCTAAATAACAGCAGTCAGATGGAATGTTTCACTAAGAATGCAGACCTCAAACAAACCCACATAAATAGCACCCTTGCCCTGGCACCAGCAAATTAAGAAATCCTGACCTCTTTCCTTAATGCAGCAAGCCAAGCTGGCAAGATGCTGCCATTCCTTGCTCCACCTCCTCCCCTTGTACAATGGGCTATTTACAGAAGACTGAAAGCACCCTCTTTGTCCAGCACTGGCTGGGCAGAGTTTGAACCCTGGAGGAACAAGAGAGCAGCAGCCAGGCCATTTGCTGTTCTTTCAATCTGCCACTCCAAAACTGCCAGATTCGTGCTCCTTAACCCTGGCTGGCAAATTACCTAACGCTAGATTTGCTTAAGCCATCACCTCTTGAACCAAAAGAGCAGCCAAGCTGTCCCTAGGGAGGGAGGGAGGTACATAAGCTACAAAGAGACACCAAAGTTTCTTGGAGAGGAAGGCAGAGGCTGCTGTCCAAGCCCATTCCTTACTGGATCCACGACTGTGTCTCTGCCCCTGGCCCATCCCACTCTCAGCACAAGAAGGGGAAAGACCACTTGGGTAACCATGGGGTCCCATGCACAAATAAGCAAGTGGTTCCACAGAGAATTAATTATCCCCATCCACTGTCTTGGGGCTCTTTTCTCAACTAAGTGTAATGAATCTTATGCCAATGGGTTTTTCATTTTCATTAAAGTGATCCTATGGACTACCAATTCAATTTTCACACAGATTTAAAAAGGAGAAACAAAATAGAGATGCCCTCTATTTATAAACTTGATTTCATAAAATATTCAAGTTGAATACTTCTATATAGTACTTATACTACTCCCTGCCCACCTTTCCTAAAATTGTCACAGAAAGAATGGAACACAAAGCTTTTAAACACAAGTATAAAACTATGCTTATTTTTAACCAATAAGATTAGGGCCATAAAAAGAAAAAGATTAGGGCCATATTTCATTCTCATATTTGCCACAGGCCATAATTATCATATGCACACATCCACCCCAAAGCATGAGAGCAGCATAAGAAAATGAACTATGCTTCAGGCCATTGGAACAGAAACAAGATTACAAGAGGCTACCCCTACCCCAGCACTAAGATCTGTTGGCAAATCAATCTGGAACAAATGAGAGTTAAATTGGAACAGGGAGGGGAAGAAAGGTGTTCCAGGAAATCAGTTGAGCCACAATTTCCTTAAGTCGCTCCTAGTTAAGCAATTACACACGTGACTAATGGTAGTCCTCAGAGTAGCCTTTACTTCTGCATGAGGTTGTGACTGCTTTCAATTCAAAGAGCAGGACACTGTTCTTAAGAGTTAAATGTCCTGCTGCTGTTCTGTGCAAGAAAGGATTAGAGCCCAGGTCAGAAGCCAATGCCCATGGAGCTTGAGAGCCAAGTACTGGGGCATGTTTCTGATAATTTAAGTCCAAGCAGAGGTAGAAGGCCATGCTGATGACAACAAAAAGTCACAATATAGTGTTTTAAAAAGGCAGGATATGAATGCATATGCCTACTAACAGAAGAAGGAATGAATAAAATGTAGTATGCTTCTTTATTATTGTTTTTTCTCTTTAAAAAAAATGTAGTACATACCTACAGTGAAACAGTGTTCAGCCTTTCAAAGGAATAAAATTTTGATGAATATCACAGCATGGGTGACACGGGTGAACCTCATAAACATTATATACTAAGTAAAATAAATTGAGACTTTTACAAGTAAATGGTCACGACTTGAGACCATACTCATAAGTGAGATAAATCAAACCCACATGTGTAAATACCGTATTGTCTCCCTAGTGTAAGAAATGGAAAAGTATATATGATTCAAAATCTACAATAAATACTACGGAAGCGTAAAAAACAGCTCAAAGAGCAAAGATAATCGGGAAGGGAATGGGCGGAAAGAGAAAAGGGAAGAGGAAAAGATATAAACCTGTATATATGTATATGTAAGATAACTAAAAAGAACACTGCTGAATGTATTCATTATTGAGAAAGAACAATTAATACTCATATGATTAGATCAATCTTGCATGTCTATATCTGTTAATG
>RJWM01038703.1:0-16582 GCA_004363535.1 Dasyprocta punctata | reverse complement strand
GCGTCAGCCTCTCCAGCTGCTCATCCTGCAAGACCTTGGCCTTTTCGTACTGCTGAATGACCATCTCCATCTCCACCTTCACGGGCAGCACATACGCTGGAAGACAGACAGCTGTGAGGAAGGGCAGCGCCTGTGTGTGGTTCCCTGAGGACAGGGACAGGGTGCCCGGGCACCCAGCAGCATCTGGAAAGCACAGGGGCCTGCAGCTGAACTCAAGCTGCTGGGGAGACACTGTTTTGTCCTGCAAGGGGACTTAATGTTGGCTGTCGTCACAGCTGTCTGGATGACTGTCCTCCAGTCTCCTTTGCAGCTACCAGCGGCAGGGGACACATCTTGGTCAGTGGATACAACAGAGCCAGCATGGCATCTGCCATAAGAGGTGCTGGGGCGGTGGGGACTGTCATGTTGTTGGCATGTGGCCGACCTGGAGAAGAGTTTGGCAGCCCCTCAACACAGCAAACCAACCGAATGGCCCCTGCCCAGCAGTCCCGTGCCCAGGTGCCTAAGAGGACCGAAAACACAGCTCGCACGGCAGTGTCACTCGTGATGGCCCCGAAATGGAAACAACCTAAACCTTCACTAACTGCCAAGAGAACAGACGAAGTACACACATGCGACAGCACTTGAGGAAGGACGGATGGATGCATGGACGACACAGATGCGCCCTGAGTACACTGTGATGAGTGGAAGAAGCCAAGCACAAAATTCCCTGTGCTGTGCAATTCTGTCTACATGGCAGGTCTACCATGGGCAGCTCTGCAGAGGTGGGAAGTAGATTAGCTCAAGCCTGGAGCCAGAGGTGGGGGAAGAGATGGCTGGTGAGCTCAGGGTTTCTGGGAAGATGACAGTGCTCTGACCTGAGGTCTAGTACCACTGCACAACTCTATTAATATACTAGAACTTGCTGAGTTGTGCACTTCAAATGAGTGGAATTCAGAGCATGTGAATTCATCTCAAGGAAGATACTAAAGACAAGGCAACCCTTGTACTCCAGTCCAACGTGGCAGACAAGGCCACCAGGACCAGTGCAGAAGACTGAGGCTGCACCCTGAGCCCCAGGAGCGGCCGCGGGCCCTTGCCCAGGCTGTGGGAGATAAGGACTGGCTCTGACTAGAGTCCAACTAGGCAGGGCTCTGGCTGGATGGAAACTGCAGGTTCCTGCATGAACTCTTCAAATATGAGCTGACCTCGAGTGTGACATTCCTGTAACATATTCCACCATTGCTCTGCAAACTACAGCCCTTGAGCTGGCCAGAGACAGCGAAGATGAACCAGGTGGCAGAATCTGCTTAGCAGACCCCCACAGTCCTTTATGGGCCAGCAGGCACCCAAGTTAAAACTACTGCATTTCACGTTCCAGCGGCCTGGAATAATGACTTCTTCAGGTTCTTCTGCAACTACCAGTGGCCTCAGGATGTGATGGCTGGCACTGTGGCAACCATCTTAGACCCATGGCTCTGGGGCTAGAAGTGGCTTCTGAATAGCACACTCCAACACAAAGAGAAATGAAGCCAATGAAGGGTGAAGCCACTGGGACAGAACAAAGGGACCTTGGGTAGGACATGCTCCTGTTTTTCTGTGCATCACTGTTTATACTCATCTAACCCTCCTCTGCCAACTTCCTTAGCTCCCACTGTTACTAAGCTGAGCAAGTATCATTGGGGGAGAAACCAGTACTGCTACTAAGTTTCTACGTTAGGCTGAATAAGGAGGGGAAACACTGGGGCCTTGGAAAACCAAAGGGCAAGGTACATCACCTTCCCAGGTAGAGAAAAAACCGTGAGGTCCCAGAGGCACAGGGAAGAACTGGAAATATGCATTCTTTTGGTTTCTGGAGATAACCCATCAAAACAAGCTGCTTCTCCAGCTAGATAGATGAGAGACAGACAGACAGACAAATGGCAGCTGGGCTTTCATTCTGCTTCTTCATCATCTTCCTTCCTCCTTCCTCCTCATAGTGAAGATGTGATGGCTGCCACTAGAACAGCCATCTTAGACCAGGAGGTGACACTGAAAAGTAGGATATGAGTCTAGAGCAGTGGTGGTGAACCTATGGTACATATGGTGTTTTTCTTTGAAGACAAAAGATTTTAATGTATGAGCTGCTTTTTTGAAACTAAAACTTCAATATTCAGGTTTAACTGCAATGTTGGTACTTTGTGATACACAAGTAGGTTTTAGGTTGCAATTTGGGTGCTTATCTCTAAAAGGTTCACCATCACTGGCTTAGAGCCATGCAACAGCAGGACCAGGATTCTGACTGTGGGGAGCAGTGCCGTGTCACCACAAGCAGCTGCCACAGACGTTCACGTGAGAGAAATAGGCTGCTGCTTTGTGGAGGTCATTGCTCATCTGGATCTCTGTTACATAGGATCCCGACCATGCCTGACACGCGTGGTGAGATGAGGAGGAGAAAGCCTGGGCTGTGAGCATGGGTACCCCCGAGGTCTCCCCGCCAGCAGCATCGCCCCGCTCTGTGTGGCAGTTCTTAGGCTCAGCAGCTGAGGGCTCCTTAGAAAGCTCAGAATCAGTTCTCAAACTCAAACCGGGCTCTCCCCGACACCCTCTCTTTTCTCAAGCCACCTGGCCCGTTCTGATTCCTATGGAACTCCGGCCCCTGGCCTCTCTTGCATTCTAGAACCCTCCATGCCTACAATGTACAACTTCTTTCCTCCCAGTGTCCCCACCCCGGATGTTCCCTGGCTGTAGTAAGCATCTTGCACAGAGGGGAGACCCGGCCTCCTCAGTTCGTGTGGACTTGAGGGCAGCCGCCCGCCCTGAGCCGTCTGAGGGCCCAGTGGCCTGCAGCTTTGCTCTGCAAACTACAGCCCTTCAGCTGGCCAGAGACAGCGAAGATCAACCAGGTGGCAGAATCTGCCTAGCAGACCCCCACAGTCCTTTATGGGCCAGCAGGCACCCAAGTTAAAACTACTGCATTTCACGTTCCAGTGGCCTGGAATAAGTCCCACCTGTGTGCTCACCACAGTCTCCAAACAGTGAGCTCCCAGGCAGAGGCACAGTGGAAAAGGGGCTGCACTGGGCTATTAGAGCCCATTAGTGTGAGGGGTGCGGCTGGGCACAGCTGGCGGGAGGAGCCAGGGCTGCTGGTCACCCATCTGCTGTGTGACCTCAGCCCTCTTGGCTTCAGTTTCCCCATCTGTCAAACCAAGGGAATAGGATAGATGATCCTCCAGATGTAGCTGGACCCCAGCACATGCCACTTCCATGATCCTGAATTGGGACTGAGTGACAAGGCGTCAGGCAGAAACAGGACCAGTGCCCAGGGTCCCCAGGGTGGGGTGTGAATGGGGGACAAGGAGAGGCTGCTGCAGGGGACAGGCCCAGTGCCCCCTGTCTGCCTGGTACCCATGAGCAAGCTCTGTGGGGGACACTTGGGTCATAGCTGCTATCGTTTGATGTAGAAGTCAGACAAGGGGAGGGTGCGAGGTGGCTCGATCTGAGCCAACCTGCCGTCTACACTGCGTAGGATTTTGCACAAGGAAAGAAAAGCTTGGAGTCAATGTGACTGCACAGGCTGGGCCAGGCCTGGCTTTCCTCATGCAGGGTCTCACGCAGTCTCCCCCCGTCGGTTGCTGCCCCATATCCTGCCACCCCATGGACCCTCAGGTCACTCACCATCGATGACCCTCTTCACCCGCCAGATCCGAAGCATGATGATGAGGCTGATGGCGTCCCAGGGGCTCCTAGGCCCGTTGGCCACTGTGGATGCCACCATCGGGGCCAAAGATAGGATGATCACTGCCCCATCAAACACCTGTGGGATGAGGGATGTTCAGAGCTCCGGGACCAGAGAGAGCCAGGGCCAGGGCTGGTAGTGGGTGCAGAGTCCTTGCTCCCTGTGGGTAGCAGGTATTCGAAGCCTGTGTGTTACCTTCAACAGCACGAAGACCCCAACCCCACAGGGACAGAGAAAGGGGCTTGACTGACTGCACGACGGAATTCTGGGCACTGGACACCAAGTCTCGCTTGTGTTTGCAGAATGGGTGACAGCACAGCGAGGCCAGCGTGCCTCGGCCCTGCCTGCCACTGCCAGCTCCTTCCACCAGAGCAGAGTGCAGGCCCAGCCTGAGAGGCACGGCTGCAGCTCCCCTGCTCAGCCCCCTGACCGCTGCACATGGCAGAGGGGATTTGTTTGTTTTTAAATGCATTTCAAAAGCTTCTCCAATTGAGTCAAGAAAAAACTTTTTTTTGGAGCTGGAGATAGAACCCAGGGCTTCATGTGCTAAGCACTTGTTCTGCTACTGAGTTACATCCCCAGCCCAAAAACAAATTTAAAAATGGTGGAGAACTTCAGGGAGAATTTCTTAGTGTCCTTTGGCCAGAAACCAGCCCAGGTTGCCCCTTTCTAGCCTCCTGCCCAGCCACCCAGGCTCTGTGGCTGACAGGACTGGGGGTGGGGGATCCATGCAGGAAGGGATGGGCAGGACAGTGATGCCTGTCAGTTCCCAGGACGTCTGGGTTGGCAGTTGGGGGCGGGCCTGAGTCCTCACCTCTACTTTGTTTTCGATGTAGTCCCAGATCCCGAGCACCACAATCCTCAGGACAGTCTGAGGAGAGAAGAAAAGCTTACTCGTCTCCAGCACCGCCCTCAGCAAAGAGACCCTGCCCAGTCACAGGGAAACATGCTCCTCAGCCTGGTGCCTTCCCCCTCCCTTCCACGAGTGTCCAGCTCGTGGGCCTTTCAGTGGTTGGTGGTCATGGTTCTTGTGACCCCTGCCACCCACCTCTGTGCCAGACAGCTTCACTCAAAACCCTTCACATTGAACCCCAATGGGGGATCCTCAGGACCCCACCTCTCTCTCCAACACTGCCACTCGCCTCTCCCCTCATAGCACAAAATTCTTTACAAATCTGCCAACACACAAACTCCTCTCCTTTGTCTCTCCATATGGTGAAGGTCAACAGCTGACACCTCTCTTGTGCTCTATAGCATGGCCACCATCTGAAGACATTTCCCAGCCTCCCTTGCACCCCAGGGTGACCACAGGAGTAAGTTCTGGCCAATCCCTGGGTGTGATGGGTCCTGAGCCATCTCTAATTGTGTAGGGCTGAGAAGGATACGACAGCCTGTCAAGTGCCTACCCTGAAACCTGTCCTCCTGTGTTAACTCGCTCAGTTTAAGCTCCTACACTTGGGGTTTTCTTCTTACAGCACGATAGCCTGTGCTGACCAGCAGGGAACTGTCCCCTCTTATCCTTTTGCCCTCAGCTCAGATGCCACCTCTGTGGAGCCTCCTCATTCCCCAGGCTCAGTGGGTACACTTTCCCCAGATCTGTGTGGTCCTTGGTTCCCTACGCAGCTCCACACCCTAGTCCCTGGTTAAGGCCTGCAGGACACTGTCTGACAGCTCCCTCTTATCTCTAGTCCCTGGCATGGTGTAGACACTGCATGGTGACACCTGGGACACAGTGACAAATGCATGGAGAAATCCCTCAGCACTGTGGCCTCCAGGATTGGCTTCTTCACCAGGAGGATGTCTGTCCACCAAATATTCTAGAAAGCTGGTCTCCTCTGACCCTACTTTGTTTGTTTGTGGTCCTTCCTTGAGTCATAGTGACACTGTTTTATACCCAATGGTGACCGTGTCCCTGGAGGTCATCTTCAGAGCTCAGGGACACTGAAGATCCCTTGGGTCACCACCCACCCACATTTAGGTGCCTGAAGAGACCTGGGTGGTGACATTCACTCTTCCCCTTAAAGGACTTGCCTGACTTCCACGGAGGACCAGGAGGAAGGACCTTGCAGCAGGCAGTTATGGTCTCTCTGAGAGGAACATGGGCAACCTGGTGGCCCCTCTATAGCCTCTCAGTCTCTGGGTTGGCAGCCCAAGCTAAGCTACAAGACAGCACCTGGGTGGGGTCAAAGGGGCCTTGAGGTCACATGCAGCTTAGTCCTGGACTGACTGGGTGATGGGAAGTCGAATTCCAACTGTGCCCTGCCCCTCCTGCCTGGGATCCCTGAGGACCCCATGCCTGGCTCGTCCCCAGCCTGGAACGCGGTCTCCTGCCTGCCTTTTCTCCAAGGCTACTGCTCTGGGACCTCACTGTGTTACCTGGTGGTGTGTGGCTTCGAATTTCCCATGTGTGACTCTACATGGGATCAAAACAGGGAAGCAATCATCTCCCAGATGCCCAGCAAATGCCCATCAAACCACAGTAATTTAGGGTTACTATAGGGTGCATTCACACAAAAACCCTCAACTCAGAATCTATTTTCTATGTTAGCGTTCATGGTCTGTTTGCCTGACTAGTGAGTCCCCAAATTCATGAACATGTTTTGATTTATTAAAACATACTAGGGAAACGGTGTTGAATTCAGCTCTTCCGGAAGTCAGCCAGACACAGGGGCGGCCCAGCTTCGGCGTGAGTCTGCAGGCTGCTCTGACAAATACCTGCCCCGTTCTCAAATAAGCCGACACCCCAAGGCCGTGTCTTATTTAGAATAAAAAAATGGTGATGGTTTTAAAATGTCAGTAAAACAGGCCAAGTGTGTCAACATAGGTTAATTTAGAATATATAAAAATGTTTCTGAGCACCAGCAAAGCCATTTCTAGCTGGGTTTCATACTATAAAATATATTGGTAACATTCAGCTTCGAATTCTGAAAGTCCATTTAAAAGACTCACTAGCAAGGCAAGGACAAGCAAACTACATCTTTCTCCTCTCCAAAGTAGCAGAGAAAATTAAACAAGACGCGGTCTCAGACAGAGCACAGGGAGCAGGTGGAGAAAGAGTGAGTGATGTGTCCGAGTGAAAGAAGGTAAGACACTGAGAGAGAGGAAAACGACTGTAAGGAAGGTTCATTTACCCAGTGCAGCCCTGGTGAGCACAGGTGTGGGTCAGGGAGGACAAGGAGACGGTGGCAGGGGACAGTCCTCACAGGCCACGAGCCTGAGTCTGCATCCTGCAGAGGAAGGGCCTGGAGCTGACACGCTGGTCCCACTGTGTGCCCCCTCTGTGTTCAGTAGCGGGGGTGCCCTACCCAGGATGCACCCCTGCTGGAAGACTGTGTAACACTGACTTCAGAAACCAGGCATGTCATGCCAGTGTCTGGGAAACAGTTATAATACATTAATTATGGGGTTCCCTGAGCCCCCTCTGCTGTCTCCAGGACTTTACACCTTGACAGTGGTTTTCAAAAACTCTCTGCCTGAGCCCCCAGGTCCAAGTGAGGAGAGGGGACAGAGGCTCCTGGCAGTGGGGAAGACTCAGCCAGGCGTCGCTGCAGGCTGGCTCTGGTGCCAGCCCACCGGGGCAGGAGCAGCACGGCGTTGGGGGCCTGCAGCCTGCTAGGCAAGGTTGACTCAGTGAATCCTGACCCATTTCCTTCTCACCTCCCTACTAGTCCTCAGGTTCAGCCTGCAGGGAGGCAGGGCAGCCACTGTCCCCAGTGGAGGGCTCCTCTGGGACCCGACTTCCCTATGCACTCTGGAACTTGGAGTGGGCAAAGGGGGAGGGAAACTCTCCTGAAGCCCACAGGGGAGGGAGGCACAGAGAGGGGCAGTGACTGGCCCAAGATCAAGGAGCCTGTAGTGGCCAAACTCACTCCCTCAGTCAAGCACTGAGTGGAAGCAAATTCATCCTCATCTTTCAGAGCATAAAGTACAGCACCAGGTCCTCACCTCCTGCTTGAGGATAGAGGGTCCCTGGGCTGCTGGAGGACATGCAAGCAAGGAAGGACCTCAGAGTCCCAGGACCTCAGGGTGACTGCAGGCGTGGAAAGACGGGGCCCTGGCACAGGTTGTTTTAGCAAATGCTGTGGAGCCACAGGTACGTTGGGGAGGAGGTAGTTGCCCTGAGCTACCAAAGACCGGGTAAACAAACAAGGTCAATGAAATATTAGTCAGACATGAAAAGGGATGAAGTATTGACCCAGTAGCAGTTGCAATGAACCATGGGAAGCATTATGTCAAGTGAAAGAAGCCAGACACACGAGGCCACCCATCTATGGTTCTGTTTTGATGAAATGTCCAGCATGTATAAGTTCACAGAGACAGAGGGCTGGGGCAGGGGAGGGAGAGAATTTGCCTGGTGACAGAAGTATTTAGGGACTGGGGAGAGGGGAAGATGCACGACACTGTTTGCCAGCTCACACAGTGAGCAGGCTGTGTCCTTTGAGTCCACCAAGGGAGGTGGGAGGGAGGAAGATAAGCAGCAACAACAGTATTCACCACCCCCACTATCACCCCACTGTCACCGCTGCTGCCACACCTTGAGGCTCACATCTAGACCCTTCTCTCCTCTCTCTAGAAGACCTGGGTGACCTGGGCCTCTCCACACCGCACAGCAGAAGGCCGTCACCCCAGGGCCTGCCCTCGGCCCTGCCATGGGGTGGCCCAGCCTTAGCCAGGAGGTTCCAGAGCTCTGGCAGCCCTGGCTCTGGTTTTGAGTGGCCAGCTAGGCCAGGTCCCCACCAGAGGTGGGTGTACTTTGCAAATGTTGCTCAACTTGCCCTTGGATCCCAAGGCTCTGCTCGCTCTGGGGCTGCTGGCTGCATAGAGGGGTGGTGGCCCCTCTTGACCCAGCACAGCAGGACTCAGAGGCTTCTGCGGCACCCACTCTCACTGTGGGCCCTGCCTGCCGGGGCACGCACCCTGGTTGCTCTGAGAAGCCACCAGGGGGGCCAGCTGGAGCCCACGCCAGCCTCTCTTTCCCTGCAGACCCAGCACTACGCTCTAGAGCTGGGCAGACAGAGCAGCCCTCTTCCCTAGCTGCCCGCAGAGCTCTGGGGTGGGCGAGGACCACATCCAGCTCCCTCTGAGGTTGCCATAGGCCTTTAGGGGCTTTCCACATTCTCTGGGCCTCAGTTTCCCAACCTGTCCTGCACCTGAGGTGATTGCCAGGCTCCACTGAGATCGGGGGTAAAATACTGGCTCCAGGGCAGCAAGGGGGCCTGGGGACTGACTTCCTGGATAATGCCAAGACGCAGCCACTCCTCAGGCCTGAGAAGGGATGGGCCACACCTGGCTCTCTGCCACATTGTGGAGCAGGCACCAGAGAGGGAAGGGCCTAGATCTGAATGGCCACCTCCACTTCCCCAGACAAGGAAGGAGGCTGGCTCTCCTGGGGCTGTGGTCAAACATTTCCCTTCCCCATTCCTGGCTCTGGCCTTGGTCTCTCCCGGATTGTCTCCTCTCCCAAGCTGCTGGCCTCAGGCCCATAGTAGGAGAGCAGGGCCAAGACCAGGTCAGGAGCTGGGTGGAGCAGTGGCTGTAACTAGCTGTGCAACCCAGGCTGTGCCCCTCCACAGGCTGGGGTTACAAAGGCCTCAGTGCAAGATGCCTACCAAGGGGCACTGACCTACTTCCTGCTGGCGATGTCCCCGTCACTGTGAGCACAAACAGCTCACACATTTCCAAACCCCAGGGGTGGGAACTCTGGGGCTTGGTCCTCCTGGTGCTGGTGAGGCTGCCTGGACCTGCGCTCACTGCATTCCTTGTTCGCCCTGGCCTGGACACCGGAAGAGGGAGGGACCCCTGCTGCTCCATGCCAGACTCCAGACCACCTTCGCCATCTCCATAAGGCCCAGGGTGAGGCCCAGTCCTTCTCCCCAGCTCCGGCAGCCCGTGTTCCCGCTGAGCCTGTGGGGAGCTCCAGCCCCTTCTCCACTTTGGGGGACTCACAAGGGGCTCGGTCTGTGATTCCTGCACACAGGGCCTTGTCTGTTTCAGGTGGTTTGTCTCTGGCAGTGACAGGAAGGGGATGCCAAATTAACGCTGGGCAATAAATTCTGCCAAAGCCAATAAAACCAAAGCAGAGGGATGGAAGGGAAGAACTGCAGCAACTGATTAAACATTTTTGTTGGCAGCCACAGACACACTGTGCATTCTCCAAGGTCTGCATGCTGGAGCCATCTGGCCCAGCCCCTGCGTCTGTGGGATGGAATCCCAGGGCACAGAGATGGGTGGGGGAGAGTACGACCCCATGGGGGCACAAGGCCAGGAGCAGGCACATTGCCTCAGGGGCAGCAAGCTGGCTGGGGAGCTTCCCAGAGGACAGGGTGGGAGGTGCTCCTGCAGCCTGAACCCCAGGCCCAGGTTAGCCAATGTCATGGGCTCAGGAAGCAGGGCCTGGGGAAGGGAATGTTCTAGAATGCCTGTTGCTCAGTCTGCACACTCCATACCCAGGATTCTGAGCTCCAGGCCCCAGGCCTAGCTCTCCCCGCTGTTTGTAGGAAAGGGACAGCAGAGTCGTAGATCAGCCAGAGCAGGCCCATAAGAGGCCCAGAAGCCTCTAACTAGCTTCTGTGACATGGTTTTTACCCACCGACTCCAGTGAGACTCAGGGGCATCCAAGTCCCCAGTCACCATTTCAGAAACATACCCCTTGCACACCCCACCCCAGAGCACATCTTCAGCTTTGCCTGACCCCTCCGCCCAGCCCCATGGGCAATCATCTGCCCTCTGTCTCTTTGGCCCCGAAGGTCAGGCCACTGAGCCCTCACTGCTCCTCTCCTCCAGCTCCCTGGGCTTTTGCCTCACCTCTTGTTGCTCCTTGCTGGCCACCAACCACCCCTGCTCTTCAATGTCATGCACAGTCTCCCCTCACAGTGCCATGGGCACCCCTCACCCAGACACCACCTGCTCATCCTCTGGGCCTCCTCTCAGGATTGCCTGCTCAGGCTCAACCTCAAAGCTGGGAAGGCCCAGCTCCCCAGAGCACCTCCCACGGCAGCACTGCCTGCAGCACAGTGACCAGCAAGGGCCTGGCGACCAGGAAATGTGTATGGAAGCAAAGCTCAGCTTCCGGTAAGAAGCTCCCCCCGTGGAACTCACAGCCTAAGTCTTCACCTACCTCCGAAAAGAACACGGAGAGGATGACCAGACTGATCCAGTGAATGACGCTGGCAAACTGCAACGCACTGGAAACTGCAAGGAACAGCAAGGGCTGGCTTTAGGGGTGAGGAACTGGACGTGTGGGTACCAGACTGCATGGCATCTGGGCAGACTTCTGGGATACTCTGGCTGTGAGAGCAGCTAGACTGGGTGACAATAGGCCAGACAACAAGGGCAGCCCTGTGTCTGTAAGGCAGGCAGTGACAGGTTTGTAGTCAGTGGTGTGTTCATCCTTCCAGCCCCAGGGGCCAGAGGCCAAGGAGGGATGCACGTCAAGCAGCCGCAGAGAGGCCTGAGGGGCTCCGGCCCCACAGCTCAGTCACCCCAAGTGCTGTATATGACCAGCAGGCTCCAGGCTAGCTCTCTCTGACTTCTCATCCTAAGAACTGAGTGGTAGAGACAGTTGTACCCGTGGGCATTTCGGAGACAGCTGGAGGAGGCCTGGGACAGGGACCAGGATGTGGGGTGACCGTGCAAGGCCGGAGGCTGGGCTGCCTAGGGTTCCTCTCCCTTCCAGGTCTCCAACAGGAAGTAGGTGGGGCACTGTTGACCTCGGACAGTGTCCACCTCACCTCGTGCCAGCTGTGCTGGGACTTGGGCCCCATCTCTGCAAGGCCTTTCTAACTACATGAATCCTAGTGGGGCACAGTTTCCCAGCAAGAGAGGCCAAAGCAGGGTGATGGGGCCATGATGAGGGCTGGGTGAACTTCAAGGGGGAAGGCGGGAGGAGTGTTCTGGGAAATGTGCTCTCCAGAGGACAGAGATCCTGAGGCACATTGGGGTAGGCTTGGAGGTGCTGCTCCGAAATGGCTTGAGCTGCCTTCCTAATGAGCTTGCTAGAGCTGCTCCTCAGAACACCCAGGGCCAGGCATAAGAATTGTAGCCTTTCCCTGCATTCTGGGACATGCAGTCCTGGGGGTGGGTGAAACCCAGGCCTTTGAGCAAATTCGAGGGGAAGAGGCTGCAGTATCAGGACCCAGGTGGGGAACACTGGAGCCCCTTGGTTTTGGGCCATTCTGATCCTCGATAGAGAAGTCCCAGAGATACTGTGGATCCTCCCCACTCAGAGCCCCATGAATACTAGAGGGAACCAATGGGCAGAGGCCTGGGTGACTCTGTGAAGACCTCCGGATGATTCTGAAAACATAAAATCTCTCCCCATTATTTCTCCAATGAATTCCTGTGCCTTTTTTTACGGTTTGCTTTAGAAGAGCAATAAATCTCTGATTGTGCATTTTATGGAATTTAAGATGCCTTTTATGAGCTGCTATTGGATCTCCCACCAAAATCAATCTCCTGGATACTTAATTTTAAGCAAAATTCCAGCGTCGGCTGTGTTCTTAGTTCTACTCAATGCCTGTCACAATCTGAGCAGCCGAGGGCCCCGATGGCAACCCACCGCAGGGGAAGAAAGGCCCCGTTATGGTCAGACCTCATAAAACGGAGACAGTCAGGATGAGTGGGAGGGAAAGTCTACAACATGGTTTAATTGAAGACAGGTTGAGTATAAAACCAGTACTGGTCACTTTAAGCTGGAAGATATTTTAATTGGAATCAAGGGGCCCCCAGCCGCATAAAACTCAACTAGGCGTATCAGATAAGCAATTCTGGGCTTGCTGTCACCCTCTCCTGGAGAACCAGGAGGTGATGTGACTTGGGGGGACCCCCCGACAGACTCTGAGTATGGAAGACCCAGTGGAGGAATCAGGGTGCTGGAGAATGTGAGCCCACAATGACCACATGGGCTTAGGGGTGACAGAATCTATAGTGCTGGATTTTGACAATGGCAGGAAAGGAAATCTCTCTGGAGCCAATTGCGTCACCTTTTAAAAAATCTGTACCTGAATGCTCCACCTTCTAATTAGGGAGCAGAACCATTCATTCCTCCAAAGACCCTTGGCCCTCAGTCCCCATGGCACCAAACAGATCTGCAAGAGAGGTGACAGGATGGGCCTTCCCCTCTCACAGCCATGCTTCCAGGGGACAACTGGGACAGATGGGGCAGTCAACAAGCTTCCTGCTGCCACAAGCATCTGTGGAGCTGAGATGAACCCCAAGTGGACCTTCAGTGTGGGGAGAACTGGCTAAGCAGATATATTGCCTGGTGGCTGGAAACTTCCCTCTAATACCTGGGACTTAGGGCACGTCTCTTGCTCTAACCTCAACTTGCTCTGTCTGTAAAATGGGATTGTGCAGTCTTGCCCATCATGCGGGGCAGCTGGCGGGCCAAGTATGTTGAAAAGCAAAACTATTACAATGTACGTAAACAACACTGCCAACTTACGGGGTGGGGAAAAATACAAGGGCTCTGAGTGTCATTGTGGCTGCCGTCATTATTTGTTACGACAGGGTCATGTGCCTCCATATGTGGGAACTCTCTTTAAGCTACAAAAAATTCCAATCTGGAAAATTCCAAATGGGAACAATAAAAAAAAATGCACACAGGGGTCCCCAACATTTTTTTTTTCATCTCATCAGTTTCTGCTCATGGGGTGCAGGGGGAAGGAACTGAAGAGGCCACATTGGGCAGAGAGGGCACACTGATTCTGGGTGACAGAGGAGCTGCCAGATGCGTCCCTCCCCAGCGGCCATCCCTGTGAACCAGGGGGCCAACGGCTCAGTTTTGACATCAGGCAGGGGGCACCTCACAGCCTGCCTGTTGGGGACCCCTGATGGTTACGCATAGATGCACAGTGAATATCGACATCATACGTATTTGCATAGGTATCTCTCTTGCTACTCACACTGGAGAAGCTTTATATCTATTAGAAGTTCCAGAGTCAGGAGAATCACCACCAATATTACACAGGCTACCAGGAAACTGTTGAGACTCGCACTGAGCAAAAATACCTGCCACACGGCTGCTCTCTTCCCACAGCATGGCTTCAGCCAGTTAGACCTGCAGGGACAAAAGCAGGAGAGGAGGGCTGAGGGTGGAGGGCGATGGGGCAGATCCCACGCGGCCCTGCCTTACGCCTCTGGCCTCCCTCCTCCCAGCTTCACAGGGCTCTTGGTTTCATGATGAGCCACAGCCGTATTTAGGAGACCATGGGGTACAATTAAACACATCTTGGGAAGGGGACCTGTGTTCTGAGAGCTCTTTTGGGAGACCCTGAACTTGGTAAACTTGCACTCACAAGCAGAGATAAGGTAGGACCTGGAGATAGACTCTCTCCTGAGCAGGGTTCAAAGTGGGGATGGCAGCTCAGAGCTGGGTGGGTCCCTTGGGCATCTGGTCCTCTCGCTCTCTCAGGGACACATGGGGCACCTCTGAGGGGGCAGAGAGGAGGGGGTTGCCGCGCTGCAGTCACCTTGCTGACAAGGTAGTTTAGGGATGAGCTGGACTGCCTGCCTCCCTGGGTGAGGAAGGATGCGGCATCATGGAGACACGAAACAGTGCCAGTCAGGCAGTCTTTACTTCTGGCTGTGCCTTCAGCACCCTGGGGCCATGTGCAAAGGTCTTGACCACTCAGGGACACTTCTTCTCTGTCCTAAAGCGGGGCTGGCGCTCCTAACTCATAGGATTATTAACAGCTGGATGAGAGAACACATCTGACCTGTTGAGCAGTGTGGCTGAAATGGCTCGATGACAGTGATGATGACGATGGTGAAGATGGCGGTGATGAAGATGGCGATGGAGTGTCTGAGGGCCCCCACACTTGACAATCACTTGGCCAGCAGGGGGAGCCTGTCTGCAGCAGCCTGCTGCCAGGGTGGCCAGCGCCCACCTCCTGCAGTGCCCGAGGCTGTCACTGGGCTGGGAGGGCAGCTCCCTTCTCCCCAGGGAAGGCCGTGAACGTTCCAGGACGAGGTTTCTTCCTGACAATCCATCCTGGGAGAAGGCGTAGGATGGAGCTCACAGCTCATCAAGAACCTGGCAGGAAACTGGGCTCACTCAAGTCTTTCTGGATTCCCTCTAACACTCACGGGAATGGCAGGCCCTGTCCTCAGCTCTGTGGGAACATAGAAACTGGGGCTCAGCCCCCAGACTTGGGAAGCTGGTCCCAGAAAGAGAGGCAGGAGGCTTTCGATAGGTGATGGAGGAAGAAGAGGTTGATTTGATGAGGGCAGTTGATAGGAGCCCCCCACCACGGCCCAAGAGTGAGGGCTGAGGAATGAGGATCCTGGCTGGGTCAGAAGACAGAGCATCTCATGAAGGGACCTGTCCATCACAGAGAAGGCCATCCTCTTTGCTCCTGGCAGATGGCTTTCAAAGAGTACAAGGAGCCACTTCTTCCTTCTCTCCCTCCAGGCTCCCCCAGGCCAACCCATGAGCAAGGGGCCACTGGGTTAACCCCGAGCTGCCACCATAGGAACTGATTCACCATAGAAAACAAGACGTCCAATTAGGTTCCAGATAAATCAGTATAACTGTGTCCCAAACAATGCACAGGATAGATACACTTACACTAAGATGTAACCTGTTGTGTATCTGGAATTCCAGTTTAACCAGGAGTCCTGTGCTCTTATTTGCTAAATCTGGCACCCTAACTTCTGGGCTGAGGGTCTCAGAGAAACCTCATGAGGACGGCGGATTTGGTCAGGATGGAGTAGAACCACGGGACTCACTCATGGAGCTAGGATGAGTGAAAGAAAGCCTGCAAGAAACCACCTGCATCAGTGGGCAGCAGGCTGGACAAGGTTGGAGAGGCCTCACAACCCACTTATGGGCATGGTCTGTGCCCACCTGCTTGCAGCCTGGAAGCCTAAGGCTGCTGCCCACTGGGCAAACAACACAGAGGGCTTCCATGTGTGCATCAGAGATCTCTGAACATTAAGATCTCTGTGATGATGGTCCCTCGGCCACCTCTCCCTCCTGATCCATCTCCTGTCTCACCTACTCCCCCGCCTTTCTGCTTCCCCTCCCCACGGCCCAATTTCATCTTTCACACCTGAGCCTCCCCTCCTACCCGCCCCCGGTTAGGCTTCTGCAAGTTTGGTGACTTCTTCCTGTGACCATGTGCACTGTCTCTTTAGCACTGAGTCATCCAGCTCCAGTCCCGCATCCTGAGATCCCTCCAGTGCCAGTAGCCCCTACAACGGTGCCATTTTGTTGTCATTTGAAATTGGAGCCAAGAACCTTCTGGTGGCTCTTGAGCAGAGAGGCGCAGCCTTACAGTGACAGCTGTCAGCCTGGATGGGGTCCTGCCTGGAGTGCAGAGCAGAAGGCCTCACCTAAGGTGCACAGAGGCAGCTGGCAACTGAACCTTCTGCCCCAAGGCACTGCTCATTCTCCCCCAAGAGCAGAGCTCAATGGGGAAGGAAAGGACACAAAACATTACATTCAGCAGTCGTACTTCTGCCTATTCCTTCCCTACAGGCCGGAGACTCAAGTCTTGGATTCCTGCCACAAGAGGGAAGTTTAGTCCACACTGCTGCTTGAATGTTAGAATGCTGACTTTCCTTTTCACGGAATCATCAATCAATCAATTAATCAATCAAATATGTGTTTCTTGTGACAAGTTCTCATTATGTTGCCCAGGTTAGTCTTGGGCTCCTGGGTTTAAGTGATCTTCCTGCCTCAGCCTCCCAAGTAGCTAGGTCTACTGGTGTGCACCTCCATGCCCAGCTTTTCCTTTTCTTTTGAAAAGATGCAGGCAGGGGTAGGGAGTCACCTGTGATTCAAAGTCAGCTGCTGGGTGGCCATACCCTGATACTCAAGCCAGGGAGAGGATCAGGCAGGTGTCAGGTTTTAGAAACAAGTCAGAGACAGATCTAGAAGTCACA
>RJWM01038702.1:0-16585 GCA_004363535.1 Dasyprocta punctata | reverse complement strand
AAGTTAACTATTCAGTCAAATGGTCACCATGCCTTATTTGTCTGCTTTGCTGCTTAAAACAAATATCTATGCTCAGCAAAACGTTATACCTTTGTTGTCCCTCAATAAATCTGAGGATTTGAGTCAGTTTGCAGCTTCACTCTATTCTGGTGAAGAACCCTGGCTGACCCCCACAAAGATATTCTCTGTCTCTTGTGTCTTTATTGGTCTTTCTAATAGGATTTTCTGGCCAGAGTCTGGCATGCTATTGGTACACAAATAGAACAACAGAAAAACAGAACAGCATATAATCCAGAAATAGAACAAATTGTTTATGCAAATATGGTGGCCAACACTCACAGCATCTCGGAGAAAACCTGACTTTTTAATAGATATTGTTAGAATGACTGGTAGCCACATGAAAATAAAGTGCAAACTGTACATCAGGATAAATTTTTAAAAATGTGCTTTAAGAATGCTTGATTAACTTACTTACTAGCTTGTTCACTTAACAAATAAGTATCTGGGAGATAAATTTCCGGTCAACATTGTAATGTTTTCCCATCCATTTGCTACATTAACACAGGTAAGTCTGTGTTTTATTTTGAACCTCAGTTTTCACATCTGGATAATGATACATTTGGGCCTTAAAGTCTCTAAGGAATTCTCCCAGTTTTATGATGCTGTAAAACAGTGATTTCATCACTTATTTTTACTTGACATGCATTGCATTGTTTTACTGCATGCCTTACTTTTGTTTCATGGGAATACTCCCTGTTCTATATTGTATCAACACATGGACCATCAAGGAATCAAAAATCAATCTATTTATTTTAGTTTTTTATTACAGCAAAACAGACTTCAATTCAACTATCATTCCCCAATGGCTTAGTGAAAAGGGGTTCACAATCGCTTGTTTTTTAGATAAACTATAAAGTTGGTAACATTGACTTAAATTACTTCCCTAGATAGAGAGAATAAATTGTATTATTATTTTCCTTGCCTAAATAATATGCTTTATATTTGTACCTTTACAATTAAAACATTCTAAACTATATTTGCCTTCAAATGTAATATTGAATCGATTTTGAAGAGAATACACTCAGAAATTTAATTAAATATTAGTGTCTTTGTTTTTAGAGTCTAAGGTTTGTTGTGTTGTTCTCCAATGCATCAAAATGTTTCTACTTCAATATTGCACACTGGGCAAAACGGATGAGTCTGCCCACAGTCCAAGGCAAAGAGCTAGTGACAGAAGCCAGTTTAGAGCTAGTATGTAGCCCTGGTACTGAGCAAATCAATATCGAGGCTCCCCAGTAATTCATTTACAGAAAAATGGGTGGGAAACTCTGATGTACTCTCTACTCTCATGAAGTGAAAAGCATGTTTGTTGTCAAGTAGACTTCTTAGCAAACCTGTCAGAAGGAAATTCATCCAGCCAGGAACTTTCATTTTGAGGCCACTACAGTTTAGTTGTATCTTTAAGCAAAGATTCACTCATAAGTTACAAGAGTTACAGGAAACTGTGGCGTTAAATACAGAGATAGAACATCACGATAGAAATTCAAGGCGATATCACCTAACCTATGTGATTCAGGATGTTTTTCTCCAAGTAAGCAAGTTACTTACATGAGTTACAAAATACGGCTAATCACAACATAGTCTGTAGTACTCATAAACATCAGCTTCCAAATAAAAGTTGAGTTAATAATTGTAATGGAAAACAAAGCCATTAAAGTGAGGTTGTCAGAGAGAGACTAATATTGTTCATATAGCATTAGCAACAGTATTGTTGAACTGTTTATATGGCTATGTACAGTGTGGATACAAAACTTCTAGTTTTAAAATACTAGGGCCAGGGATTTAGCTCAGTGGCATAAGCGGCTGCCTGACAAGAGTGAGGTTGTGAGTTCAATCTCCAGTACCAAAATTCAAACAAAAAAGAACAAACAAAAATACAGTTAGTGTCTCTTAGTTCATTGAAAAGGAAAGTTTGTGCTAATATTGATTGGAAAAAATCTTAATGCCCATATCTTGTACTCTGAATAATTATTTTAAAGATAATAATATGCAATTTATTAACTGTTGTTAATAACTATTGTTAATAGTTCTCATATTATTTTCTTATGAAATTGTGTTTTACCTTTTTTCCATAAAAAAAATTAAAAAAATTTAAAACTGTGAGTCATTTAGTCATATACCTTTTAGCCAGTAAATGATATAAACCAATCTGCCTGATGGTTTCTGATACAATGGTTAAAATTATTTAAATCAATAGATTTGGAAACTTAGAGAAAAGCTAACTAATTACTGCATTAGAACTTCTGCTTCTTCTGTTGATGTCAGTCTATAAGAGTGTAATTAATTTACAAACGGTGTTTGCCTTACCGGGCTTGCATTACAGCAATTCTGTGTGGAGGAAACTGCCATAAGTAGAGATCACCAAAGAGCAGATTGTGAACTCTGAAGTTCAGAACTGTTAAAAAGCCTTGTTCTTGGAAGCAAACCTGTGAAGAGGAAAGGAAGAGGGAAAGGAGTTGAGTTGTAGTATTGGTCCTAAGATTCCTTAGTTAGCCCAACATGGAGCTTTACAGGTACAATAATACTTTAGTATGGTTCAGAATTGGGTACAAATGTCCAGGTCTTTATTTTGCCACTTCAGATAGTGGTTGGATGTGAGTTACTGGATGCCCAGGAAGGGCCTGACTTTAGGACAGACAGCTCCTGGAGCTGAAATAATTTCTGATGGGGATAACAGTGATAATGAGCTAACACATTCTTGACAGTTAAAGTAATAAATTAAAGAATGAAGTTTAATTGCAAAAAAGTGGAGGAGATCCGAGTCACATACTGCAACAACTACTACGGTGTCTGAAAGGGGATGAATAGTTTGAATCAGAAGACTTGCTTCGGCACCCTTAGATTGGTCTCTTGCCTTAGGTCTTTGTTCCCCACCATATTACAACACCTTTACCACACGGATACCAGAACGTCACTCTTAGGAACACTTAAACACTTCAAAGATTCTCTGTAATCTTAAAATAAATTCCACACACCTGAGTGTACTGTACTTTACAAGGTCTTTCTTGAGCTAAATCTTGCTTAGTTCTTTAGGCTCTTTTTCTCACACTTATAATTTCACCCTTGAAACTCCAGGCATCTTGAATTCTTTAAAATATTGCAGACAACAGGGTTTGGCATCTGAAGGTTTTCCCATTTATTTAGGAGGCTGCAGCAGGAGAACTGAAAGTTCAAGGCCAGTCTTTGAAAGATCAAGGCCAGTCTAGGAAACTTATTTGGATGCTGTCTCAATAAAGGGAAAGACAGAGAGGGCATGAGAGAGAAAGAGAGAGAGGGAAAGAGAGAAAAGGAGAGAGACAGAGACAGAGAGGCCGAGACAGAGACAGACAGAAAGACAGAAAGACAGAGAGACAGAGACTGAGAGACAGAGACAGAAAGAGTCTTTGTACACACTATACTTGTATTTTCTCTGTGCTCGCACATATAATGCTCTTCCTTTATTTTATCACTCTGTTCCCTATTTACTCTGCAGATCAACCAAGCCCAGTACTGACTCATTTCCCATGACCCCTCTTTCTTCATTAAGTTTCAGCTATTTTCAATTTCCCAAGTCCTACTGCTACTCTTTGCTTAGATAACATCTTTAAACTGCTGCATTGTACTTTTGCTTCAGTGCATTCCCCCACCCAGCTTCTCCCAGAGCGCCATCTGAAGGAGGGTCAGCACTATGACTTCTTCGCTACTGTATTTTCAATGTCCAGTACAGTAGCTGATGCATAGTAAGTATACATTAAATAAACCATGGGAGTTTATGATTGGAATTAAAGTGACTCATTGTTTCTTATGTGACACATGGCAGAATGCCTTGCATAGAAAAGATTTTTGTGTTTGGAAAAATAATAAATTGCAAAATCTCAAGGTTTAGGTTCCTTTGCATTTTCCTACTGCTTTCAGCCCAAGTGATAATCCCTAGAGCCTATAATTTGAAATGTGGAATCAATCCAATATGTACAGCCTTCACAGATGAATGAAACCTGGAATTTCCTTGTTTCTTATGATCTATTTTCCTTCTTTTCCACCCATTTCCTTTGAGAAAAATGTCCATTACGTCTCAGTTGGTAATGTAGAGACTATGTTCATTGTGCCTTTAACTCTAATATGTACTTCTTTCTGATTTGTTTTTAAAAATGACTGTGACTATAGGTAAGACATTGACTGTGTAGCTTGAGATTACCTATATTTTCTTGAATCCCTATGACAAACAGTGAGAGTACTACCAACATTTGACATATGTGCAAAACAAGGGTTTAATTGAAAGGTTCAAGGTAAAAGTGCTAGTAAGCAGTGTAATTCAGTTTCACAACTATCTTCTCATTCCATTAGAGTTACACTAGTCCAGAATACTAAGTTTCAGTGACTAAAACCATCAGCAATGAATCCTCCTTCTCACAAGAGGATAACAAGGAGGTTTCAATCATAGTAAATGGTTATGAGTTCAGATGTGAACTTTTATTCCTATTAGATTCTGTATTGCTATGCTTTTGAGTATGAAGGTTATTTTTCAATTATAAAGAGTACTAAAAACGTAGCTCCTATTAGGTTAATGTAAAAATAAAACATACATTTCACTCCAAGCACTTAGCATTGTGCCTGGCATGGGTCTAATTCTCAACAAGTGACATTTTCTTATTAATGAAAATATCAAGGGATAGTTTATTTGTTCTAATCACCCAGAAATTACTGTACATAGAGAGTCTATAAAAAAAAGGTTGCAATCTCTTCATCTCTCTCTGTTTCTTTCCATAAGTGATAAATTTGGCCACATGTTTGCCATGAGGCTCCTGAGACTGTGGTAGACTGTCAGAATACCTGTCCTTTCCAAATGGCACAACTACTCAGCTATAGTCCATAGCAGTAAAGACTTCATGGTGCTGTTTCTTCTCAATTTTGGCAAAGTAAGTCTTAAATCAAGATGTTTTGGGAAATTTTCCTATTTAAAATGGTTGGAAATTAATCCAGACTTTACAAAATACTATTTCTAAAATGTTTTTTAAGTATGAGGCACTTAAGTTGCACCTGTAATCCAGATTCAACCATTGGTCCATGAATACCTTTTTACTTGATTTAACCTGTTCAAGCTTATGTCATCATAGTTCATTGAAGTGTTTGCTGACTTTGTGAGAACCTGTGCATGGAGTAGTGGGTACAATAATCACCAAGAAAGATAAGACTTTATCTTCTTGGCCCTTGCTTTATAACAGGTGTGTGTCTCACAGTAGTTGGTGTGGGGTGGGGGAGGGAAAGACTGTCTTGTTACTAACACATTTTCATGAAGTCATAAAGTAAGTCATCTGTGAAGTAGGCTCTCATATTTTGTAATAAATCCCTCTCATGTCTTAATTACCCCTAATGCAAAGTTCTTCCACTGCTGATATAGAAAGCATAACTCCAAATGTTTAAAATTTCATAATATACATTTTTTCTAAATCTGTGACTCCAAAGAGAAGTTTATTTTCTTCCAAGTCTAGAGGTACAAGTAATAAAATGATTATGAATGATTTTTAACTGATACAAGAAATTTATGTCACCATTTTTGTGTAGTGCCTACAGAAAATGAAAGTTTTTTTCCTCTTTGATGAATGATATAGAGGGAAGGAAGAGCAATAAAATATACTGTTGCAAACATAAAAATTATGAAAGAATTTAATGGATCATGTCATGCATGAAAAATAACCAAATATTAAAAAGCATAATTTAGACCTGTACAAATATGTAGTCAAAAGATTTCTGACAAGGGCATGAAGGCAAATCAACCTAGAAAGTTAGTAATTTCAAGAAATATTGCTGGAGTAACTGAATGCCACATTCGAAGTACTGAACCTAGACATACTCACGTCCTACAAAAATTAACTCAAAATGGATCATTGACTTAAATGTGAACCAAAAAATCAATAAAACTTCTAAAAGAGGAGAAAAATCTAAGTGACCTAGAGGTTAGTGATAGGTTTTCCGATACAACACCAAAAGCTTGATCCTTGAAAGAAAAAGAAAAAAAAAGAGAGAGAGAGAAAAAGAGGTAATTTGAACTGTATTAGTTTCCCAGGGCTTCTGTAACACAGTACCGCAAACTGAGGAAATTAAGAGAAAAGCTATCAGATCGCATTTCAGAAAACTAGGAGTCCAAAATCAAGGTGTCAGTAGACTCTATATTTCTTTTGTAGAACCATTTTTCCTTGCTTTTTCCTAGCTTCTGAAAGGAGTTTCTAGTAAGTAACCTTGGTATTTTGGGCATATAGATATAGCCAAAAGTATAAAATAAATTTCTGTGAGTCTATACTGATACAAGTACATTATCAAATACAAAAATAATTGGGAGTGAATAGAGAATTTTCATGCATTATTCACTACATCATAAGAAATATGCTGCTTATTATAACATCCTTCCAAAGAATATAGGGTGGAGAAGAGGAAAAAAAGAAACTTTACAAAGGAGAAGACTGATATTGCTTTAGCTAACACTAATGTCAGTAACAGTAGTGACAAGCTATGCTGATAATATTTAGCTTTGATAGAATGTCATGAGGAGAGCAAGTTTGTCATAGCTCCACAAACTTTCAGCTCCAGTCTGACCATAATATAAATTCAAACAAATCCTAATTAATTCATTTTCTTCAAAATACCTAACCAATGACTCTTCAAAACTGTCTCCCACTCAAGTACTAACCAAGTCCCACCCTGCTTAGCTTCTGAAATCAGAGGAGATTGGGCGCATTCAGCGTGGGCGTGGTGGTGTACACTGGTAATCTCAGCCCTCAGGAGACTGAGGCAGGAATATCATTGCCAGTTTGAGACTGGCCTGTGTTACAAAGTGAGCTCAAGTTCAACCTAACTGCATAGTGAGACCCTGTCTCAAAAAGACAAAAACAAAACAAAACAAACTGTCCAAGGCATCAAAAACAAGGAAAGCCTGAGAAATTGTTGCAGCTAAGACAAACCTGGTAAAACATGACCAAATGTTGTTGAACAGCCTTGATGGGAACTTGGAACAGGAAAAAGTACATTAGGTAGAACTAAGGAAGTATATATAAAGAATGGATGTTGGTTCATAATCATATATTAAAATTAGTTCATGAAGTTATTAAAAATCTGCATAGTGTGAGAACCCTTTTTGCAATTTCATGTAGATCTAAATCTATTCTAAAACAAGATGTGGAAAAAGTTTTCAAATACAGTTCAAACATACTTACAGGAGAGTATAATTTAACCCATTGCCAGTTTCCACCTGAGAATACTCCTTGGGGCACTTGCAGCTGTGCTGTGCACCAGGAGTGACATGCCAATTATAGTCCTAAACTTACCCTCAAAGTTTACCACAAAATATCTAACTCTGGTGATCATTTTTCATCACTCTAGTATATCAATCATTTTTGGAAGCAAAAGATGTCGCTCTATTTATGGCATCCTATTTTTAGCAGTGGTATTTCCATTTACAAAATATAGCCGTACTTAGTTGCTGAATATTAAATGAACCTCGGCAGCAAGCTGCATTGTCATGCTAAAGGGAAATTGGGATAAGAATGGAAAGCTCTATGTTGAAAATCTAATTGCACTTTCTGTGTTTATCTTCAGTTAGAAATCAGTGTCAGCGGTTTGGAGCACTTACAGACTTGTTGATGAAAAAAACGCTTCTTGATATAGGTTGGAAGGTTAGGCACACAGGCTGAGATGATCTGAGTGCAAGTTGTATTCTGATATGACCAGAAAAACTACATGTCTTCATTGAGCCTCAGTCTTTAGCTACAAAAGTGGGGGCATTTATTGTATCTCATTCATGGAAATAACATATTTGATGAAATAGCCTGTAAAGTGCTTAGCGTAATTTGTACTGGCACACAGCGTTGACACTGGCACACAACCTGATGACCCAGCGACTGCTATGAATATGGCTAAGGGAAATTGTAGCACATGAGGTGTCACAGAATGCAGCTTTGTGGACATTCTGGTCCTGAACCCCGAGTTTCGTTTTTTTCTAACATCGCAACTCTGGACAGGTTTCTAATCTTATTATGTTTCAGGTTCCCATGTTGACAGAGTGCTAATAGCAGTTTTTTCTGCATTGGGCTTTGATGGAGTGGTTTAGCAAATGTAATCGCTTAAAAAAAAAAGTGCCTGATGTATGGTAAAAGATACCTTTATATTAATTGTGATTATCATGGAGGTATTTATATCAAAGATCTTCAAACTAAAAGTCTAACCTGCTTTGCTAGAATTGAAAGGTCAAATAAAGTCTACTTTGAAATTTACTTGTTCAGCACTGGAGAGGCAGCAATCAGCAAGAGAAATTTTATCTTCTTGGGGCCTGGCATCCATTTTCAGGTTTTCCTTGGTGAAACCTTGACTTTGTTCTGGCCTCTCATGGACTACCTTTTTGTACCCATTTATTGGGGTTTAAGATCTCTTCTATTTAAAGTGTGGCACTAACCTGACCTCCATATTGACCGTAAGCTTGGAACTTTACAGACTCCTGAGACGGGAAATCAGGTAAGATCGGACATGTTCAGGGTGGTATGCCCATAGATCAGAGAGGAAAATCTTAGGACTAGTAATAATCTCTGTTTCCTACCAAAGTTCCATTTTTAAAGGGGGAAGGGGAAGCTAGATAATTTTTTTTTTCAAACTGGGACTTTGGTCAATATTAGTTTTTTACTTAAAATACTTATTTTTTAGCTAATAATTAGATTGCATATCATGTAGCATTTTAGTTACAAAAAAGAATTTAACAATGTTGAGTAGGCCAGAGTAATTCATTTAAAATAAAATTTTCTGGAATCCATCAATTGCCCAATTTGACCGAGACAATGCAATGATCAAGAGACTGGAAGGAAACCAGGAAGAACTTCTGGAGTGGAGAACTTTGGAAAAAAGTGCTTCCATTCTCGGTGTTATCTTTATGATACTTTCATAAGTGAGTACCTGACTTATGCCCTCCCTAACTTTCAACATTACACTCTTTATTTGCTTCACTTTGTAGTCAATTTCTATGATTATGATATCTTCCAGTTCTGCCTCACACCTCACAGGGATGAAAACAAAAATTGATTCAGAATACCATCACTATTAATTCCACTGATTTTGATTGTATGGACTCTGATCTGAGACCTCTTGTTGACTCTTACCTTTCAAACGATCCTTTTGGGAAGCATTCTAAACTCTATTTTTCCTAATACCTACTTCACGAGATTAAGAATGAAACTGGACATATGAAGTGCTTTGCATAGAACTGGGGAAATAGTAGGTTTTGGTTAAAAAAAATGAGAAAAAAAGGTAAAGTGGAAACAAGGCTTTGTAAAGAAGGAGGGAAGGGGTTGAAGGGAGGGTAATGGGAAAAAAGAGAAATCAATATATAACATGTGCAGGTACAAATTCACTACGATGAATGTGATCGTATGTGTATCTAAATGGTACCAGTAGACTTAATAATCATGAAAAACCAAAAATAAACAAAAATAAAATTTGTTTCTACAATGGTGAATATTTAAATGTTTTAAAAAATTTTATTATAGCAAAATACACATTTTAATTAAAGTTAATTAAATTTAATTAATAACACATATACTGAATGCATTTGTTACGTTTTGAAATAGTCTTCTAAGATTTATTCTCAGATTTCTTTCTGAACTTTGGAGATTGGAGTAAAAAAAAAATCTATTCTCAGTCCATAGAACTCTTTAATATGGAAAGTTGTATAAGTAAAAATCTTAACTGATCTCTTCATATGTACTTGACCAAGCCCCTGGTTAGGGTTTGGACAGGGAGAAAGAAGAGGAAGCTAAGGGTTATAGAGCTGAGTTTTAGGGTAAACTACCATTGATTTGTTGTGTTAGCTTTGGCACATCATTTTACCTCTTGGGTTTGTTTCCTGAACTTTTAAACTGACTTGTTCCCACTATTGGCATATGATTTCATTAGATGTCACCGGAGGTTCTTTTAGCTCAAATAACGCACTAAAGTGATTATAAATTGCAATGAATGTAAAATTTAAAAGCAATTATTACAGTAAGAGCCGCATTACCATTAAACGCCCTCTAAGTCTTTTTTCTCACTTTCAGAACACTTATCCCATCATTCTGGCCACATTCACAAGCAGTTCTAGAGGTCCTCTTTCATAAATGTCATTAACTGTGTTGTTCTGGCTGTCGTGAATCAATTCGTATCATTTATTTTTCATGGTCATTTGGCTTTGCAGAAGAGCTGCAAGTTGTATGGTGTTCGATCCAGTGAGCAGGTGTACGAGGACATACCATACATAGCATTTTATTTGACCGAAATGGCTATATATGACTGACCAGTGTGGGGTGATCAAAACATAGTGGTTAATATTTAAATTACAAAAATTATTACAGTAAAAGACACATTGGCATCAATCCCTTCCATAATCAAAATACCCCATCCTCTCATGAAGACAATTAACTCATTGCTCTTGGTAATGTGTCTTTTCCTATAATAAAATTGTTAAAAACATTTAAACATTCACCATTGTAGAAGCGAATTTTATTTATTTATTTATTTTTGGTTTTTCATGATTATTAAGTTTATTGGTACCATTTAAATACACATATGATCACACACATTCATCATAGGGAATTTGTACCTGTACACGGCATATCTTGATTTCTTTTTTTTCCCATTCCCCTCCCTTCAACCCTTCTTTCTTTATTTACAAAGCCTTGTTTCCATTTTACCCTTTTCTCATTTTTTTTCTTTTTCTTTCTTCATTTCTCTCTGACCCCTCCCCAGTTCCTCTTTCCTTTTGAACAGTTTCTTCCTATTTCACAGTATCTAGTATACATTTTGGTTCTTATTTACACTTTCAGTTTCTCATACCAGAAAGACCATGCAATATTTACATGTGTGCCTGATTTATTTCACTTAGCAGTATGGTCTCATTTCCATCTATCTGGAAATGTCTCAAGTTTATCCTTCTTAATGGTAGAGTAGTATTCCATTATATAAAAAAACCCACATCTTTTTTATCGATTCATCAGTTTATTAGCATTTAGGTTGTTTACGAGATTTAGCCATTACAAACTGTGCTGCTATAAACATGGGTGCATATATATATCACTATGGTACGATGCTTTTAATTCTTTGGGGAAGATACCAAGAAGGGTAACAGCTGGGGCAAATGGGATTTCTAGGCCTAGTTTTCTGAGGAATTATTAAAGACCCTTACAGTGGACTTCAATCTCCTACCCAGAGTTACAGTGCACAGCAGGAAGAAAGAGCAAGAGACAAAATAGGAGTGCAACAAGAACTTGGGGTGACCAGTTGTCTAGGAACCAAAGGTCACAAGGCAACCAGAACCTTGGCATTTGTTCATTAAGGAAAATAGTGAGGGGGATTGTGACTGGATGTGCTAGAGAAGTGATGAGGCTGGCAAGGTTTGTAACACAGGAAACAAAGCATTCTTATGGAAGGGATAGGAACAGCCATGTTTAGGTTATAGTTAATGAATAACTTACTTTGTAACCAATTCTACAAAGGAATTTTTCTCTGGAGTTATGAAGGCCTCCATGGAGAGCTTATCTTGTATTTTAGCCCTATGGTATCACAGTTCATCTATCTGAGCTCAAGCATGGCCACTGATAACAAGCAATGCTAATCCATCATCAGTCACCTGCTTTCATGATGTTAGGTACACAGCCTCAGCAGACTCACTAATTAAACTGAAAGTCAATTTAGGGAAGTCACCTCTATACAACTTACATGGCTCACAATTAAACACAACTATACTTGGGTCTGAGGGAGGGCGACATAGTGGTCTCCACAAGACAACTCCACACTGATTTCCACAGTGGTTGCACCAGTCTGCACTCCCAACAACAGTGGAGAAGCGTTCTTTTTACCCCATATCCCCTCTAGTATTTATTATTGACTGATTTCTTGATCATAGTCATTCTTTCCAGGGTGAGATAGAGTCTCAGTATTGTTTTAATTTTTATCTCTCAAATGATCAGTCATCTTATGCATTTTTTCATATATTTATTTGCTTGTTTGTACTTCTTTATTTGAGAAGTGTGTATTCATCTCAGATGCCTATTTTTGGACTGGGTCTTTAATTTTGGGGGAGAGTCTGATTTTTTTCAATTCTTTATATACTCTAGACATTAGACCTTTGTCTAAAGGACAACTGGTTAAACATTTTTCCTCCTCTGTTGGTTGTTGTTTCACTTTGTTGGTGACTTTCTTTTTTTTTTTTTTGCTATGAGATCCAAGTTTTTGATTCTTTGAAGTATTTCCTGTGCAGTCAGGGTTTTGCTCATAAAGTCTTCAAGACTACATCTATGTCTTCAAGAGGTCTTCCTGTTTTATTTTCTGGCAAATTTAGTGTTCCTCAAGGAAACAAATTCTTAAACTTGCCGTTAACTCTCCCCTCCTTACACATATTATTCAGCATTTGTCATTCAGTGATGATTGACACACTATCACGTATAGAGCATGATTATAGTACACATTATTTTCAAGGCTCCTATTGAGTTTTCTTATTTCTCAATGTAGAGTTCCTAACTTGCTAAAATTATTCAGCCAACATTTCTCTTACCGAATCTAGACAGATTGTTAAATATAAACAAAACAAATCAAAACTACTTCCTATTCATTTTGTAGAACTCTGCATTCATGATAATGTCATAATAATTTTATAACTTCTGCCACTTATTGAATATATAATATGTATCAGCTAAAGTGTAAAGAAATGCTTTTAATGCTTTAATCTCCAGAATGAATACCTGAAGATACTATTATTATTCCCATTTAATAGATAAATGATATGCATGCTTCCACTTTTAAACACTAAGGAAGTGATAACCTTGGTCTTTTCACTTTAACTATTTGGTTTTGGAGACTGTAGATGTCAGGAAAGACTGTGAGACAACAACTGCTTCCTCCCACAAATACAAACAATTCAAAAAATAAAGGAAGTCTTTATAGTAAGAGCTTCCTGAATGCTACGATGGTTTTTAGCTGAACATACATAATCAGATTTCTCTCAAATCAATTTAACATCTAAATAATGCAGCACCGGCTAATGGGCTTTTGACTGGCCACACATTAAGAGATACATTGTCCCATACACTCTTCATAAAGAATGAAGATGAACAACTTGCCTGGTTACATAACACTGTTGTACAACATAAATAAAAGATTCTTTCATTTTGGCAATTGTTCTGCACTGTTCTAAGTTTTGCTAAATCAGACTTCCTTCTAATCTAACAGATGCCAGCAGTTTAAAAGCAGTTCAAGAATCCTTATTTATATCTGGTATTCAGTTTTGAATAAAATGGGCCAGAAAATGCAGAGAGAGAGGAGAGAAAAATGCATAACTTAAAAATGGAATTTATTTCCAGACTTCTAAACACAGATTTCCAATAAACATTCACTTAGAGAACCATTTCATTAAGCTAACTGCAGTCGAAAACAAGTTCCCTGATGTTTCTTTGAGCATTTTATTTTCTAAAATGAATCATTACTTTCTATGTTTTGGCTTGACAATCTCTTCCCCCAATTGTGTAATTTTACATTTGTCACTCAAATTGCCTGTATTTCTAGAAAATCATTCCAAGACATTTACACTTTGGAATGAGACTGCTAGTAGAGTGGCCTGACTTTGGAGAAGCCCTCAAACCATTAAGGTGCATTGCTTTGTCCTTTAAAAAACTGGAGAGAGTCTTGACTTCCTCATTCCAATTAAGGTTTAGCAGCCCCTTAAGGTTGATTCTGAGGGTGACTGAAATGAACTTGTAATGAACAAGATGAATAGCCATGGCCTTAAGAGGCAGCAAGGGAAATGAAAGGTAGGCCTTTCTGAAGCTTTCTTCCATCTGTGATTTGGTACATAAACAAGAATATTTGCAAAATTATTCTAAACCACTCTGCCCAGAAGAGGAAAGGTGAACCCTCACAATTAGAAAATTAATGAAATGTGAAGAAAATTGAAGTTAGGTATCAGAGGTAATATTTTCAATATACAAATTGCATGTGCGTGAATGACACTGAAGAATAAATAAGTCCAAAGTCAGTTCACTCCAGTACAGTTTGGCTTTTGTATCCTTGGTTAAGCAGTCAGAGTCAAAGAAAGAATTCTATTCAATTTACTAAAAGGTGGTTATATTTCATGTCTAATATTAAGTAGAGGAGATGCACAAGTAGGAAGGGTTGTTTAATGGGAAACTCTTAGTGTTGTAGCTAAGTATTCATTCTAGAATTCAAAAGATAAGATACTATAATAATAATTATAATCAGCAAATCCTAGAGTCATTTTTAACATTTATTATATGCTTGATAGTGTGCTGAGATAAAAAAAAGTGTATCAGATCATTTCAATTTCAAGGTAACTATAAAAATGAACGCTATTATTAATAACAGCATTTCATAACATTCATAGACTGTTTAAATAAAAGAATATACTAAACGTATTGCATGATTATATCACTCAATTTTCCTAAGTATGTAATAAAACTATCCCCAGTATACAAATACCAAAAGTTGAACGATTTGTTTCCGTTTCAAGGCTAACCCTGAAACTAATTCAGGCAGTCTTATTCCAAAGCTTATACTTTCAAGTACTCTTCTATATTCTCTCCTGTATTGTCGCTGGTTGCAGATAAGGTAGCTGAGGCTTATAGAAGTTGTGTCTTATCAAGGTCTCAGAGTTGACATGAATGTTAGACATGGGAGTCAAATCCGCATTTCTGTGGTTTATAATCCAAGGCACATAGGAAGTTAAGTATGGAATTATTGAAAGCACAATACAAAAATGATATGCTGAGGAAAACAAAGGTTGGAGGACAATAACAACCATCTCGCTTGCCTGAATTTCTAGGAAAGATTGTGAATATGAACTCTAAAGAATCATGTGAATGTTGCTTTCATTTTCTCTACTCCATCTGAGTTACAGCTGTAATGATGGAGAAAGTTACAAGATATCATTTTTTGAGGACAAGACACGTGATTTTCCCTTCAAATTTATTCCATGTACATGTCCTTCTTTTTTTTTTTTTTTTTTTTTTTTTTGTGCCAAGAATTGAACTCAGGACATTGTGCTTGCCAAGCAGGAGCTGTGCCACTGAGTTATATCCCCGGCTTTTGTGCACATGTCTTTCTTTGTGATTTGTCTTTTCTAAAAAGTGAATGTTGTACTCCATTTGCCATACAGAGAAGATAGAATAAGTTTTTTCATGAGTTGTGGTTTTAGTTCTGTAGCCCTGGCATTTTCTTACATATTCTTTTCTATAATTGTTTACCCAAAGTATTGATTCTTTTCTTAGTAGAATTTTCTATCAATATGAAAAAGGTGCTCCTATTACTGAGGATAACAGCTACTACATGCTTCATGCCTGTGTAATTCTTGCAGTTAACTTTTGCTATGTCTAATCCTCATTACAAATCTGCAAGGTAAATATCATTATCCCTATTTTAGAAATGAGAAAACTTAAATTTAAGGAAGGTTAAATTTGACACAGCCAATTGATTAAAAAATTAACATGACACAGCCAATTGATTAAAAAATTAATAGTCTTTGTTTATTGAGGACTTGAGATAGCCCAAATCTGCATAATTCTAAGCTGTATGGTCATTCTACTACTGTAGAGATCCTGCTTTTTCCCTTTTGGAGTTCAGAAACTGCAATTATTAAGTCACAGCCTTTTCTCTGGGAGAATACATAAACAAGGCTCTCCATTCACAAGGGCAGACATATGGTCTCTGCTCTGTCTGTGTGAGAACACTATGAAACATTCATGGGTCCCCACAACCTGATTCTTTAAAAAGTGTTGTCATTACTATTTTATTTCATGTGGGTAGAGCAAGATAAGCCCCCAATATTGAATCACACAGTAAGTTATTTTATCTTATTGCTGCAAGGTCACTTATTGGAAGGGTAGAATCTCCAACATGCACTATTTAAATGGACTGTGAACAGAAGCAAATGTAATATCGCTGAAGGGAAAGGGACATCCATTTTTGATGACCCACAGTTCTGCGGTTTCATCCTCTCTGACAGAGGCCCTCTTCTTGGCTTGTAGATAACATGGGTTTGATAGTAAAGGTTCACCCCACTTTGAGGCCCAGGAGTTAAATAGCTGATCCAGTTCCAATGACTAGGACTGACCACATTTCTTTGTGAAGTGATTTATTCTGTGCTGGGCATTTGGACCTAACTGGAATGTATGAATCACTGAATTACTGAGAAAAAGAGATCCTTTGGTAGTATCACCCTGGCAGGATCTTATCCTAATTTTCTGGTTACTAATTTTGTGACATCATATAGAGAGTCCAAAAACAAAGAAGACTGGAGAATAGAGAAATACAGTGAGAATTCAAATTTCATCATTTCAGCATCTGGATCCTGCTGTCTCTAAAAGTTGAATTCCCTGGGATTTTTACATTATGTGAAATAATAAGTTTCTCTTTTCCCCTTCGAAGATCAATCTTAGATGGACTGCTGTCATTTGTAGCTACAATTGTCCTAAGTAATCCAGCAAATCAGCAACAATATATATAAAGATAAACTCATCCTTTTTTTTTT
>RJWM01038701.1:0-16466 GCA_004363535.1 Dasyprocta punctata | reverse complement strand
CCCGGTGCCGCAAAAAAAATAAATAAATAAAAAAAAAAAAGTGTTTGTCCCAGGCTCAGAGCAGACCTCTGACGGGAGGCGGGGCCTGGCGGGGGGAGGTGGGGCCTGGGGCGGGGCCTGGCTGGGAGAGGCAGGGCCTGGCAGGAGGGGGCGGCCCCTGGGGCGGGGCCTAAGAGTCCATCTTCCTCCCGGCTCCACCCTTCTTGCGCTGCTTCCTGTCCGCCATGCGGCCAGCGGCTCTGCCCTGCCAGGCCCGGTGGCACTGCTTCTGTGTGCCTGACGCATGCCCACCGAAACTGGTAAAACGTGAGCCGAGAGGAGTCTTTCCTCCTTCAGCCTGCAGTGCTGTGTGTCTGGTCCCAGCAGCAAGGAGAAGGACTGAGGTGAGGTCCAAGTGTGGGGGCCTGCCAAGCAGGGGGCGGAGGTGGCGGGCGTCACGTACTCGGCCGCGAGGGGACGTCGTGAAGACCACAGTCAATGCCTTTTCTTTCTTTTTTTTTTTTTTTTTTTGGTACGGGGAATCGAACTCACGACCTGGCACCCTCCAGCAGGTGCTGCGCTGCTGAGCTGTGCCCCTTGCCCGAGGCACAGTAACTGGAGGGCGCCACAGGCTGCGTGCGAGTCTGCGCCAGGCTGGCGTGCTACCAGGACAGCTCAGTAAAGCAGCGCATAAAGAAAAGATTAGGAGGCTCACAAGATTATGGGTTCTCCAGCAACCAGTGATCAAATGCCCCATTGGAATGCTCTGGAAATCACCCAAAGCCATACAGTAAGAATACAAAAATCAGGGCTGGGGGTTTAGCTCAGCGGCATAAGCACCTGCCTGGTAAGTTCCAGTTCGTGAGTTCGATCCCAGTATAAAAAACAAAACAAGACAAAAAATACCCCAGAAATCAGAATCCAGTGCGTCACTGCTTGTGGGCCGCGGCTATGCTGAAGGAAAAGCAGAGAGCAGTATTAGATGCGTACATTCAGGAAGAGGAAACTGCTTAGAGCAGATGTTTAAACTGCCATCTCGAGGACCCAGGGAAAATAAGAAAAATAAGCTCAAATCAAGTCAAAAGAACGAAGTACCGAAGAGGAGAAATCGATGAGGCTGAAAATAGAAAAACGATACATGCAGTCAATGGAAGAAAGAGCTTATTCTTTGGGAAGGTCGTGCAGTTGACAGATTCCTGGCAAGGCTGACATGCGGAGAAAGGCAGAGGCCCAAGTGACTAATGCCGGGAGTATGGTGGTGCACGCCTGTATTCCCAGCACTGGGAGGCTGAAGCAGAAGAATCTCAGATTCCACCCCCTTGCCCATCTCTTGGTCGCCTTCCCACTGACAAAGCTCCATCTCCCCGTTGGCCACTATCTGTCTTTAATTTGCTCTCTCCTTACACGCTGGCGTTTGCCTGTCCCTGCGCCGGCTCCATGCCTCCTGGTTCCGTAGTTCTGCAGTGAGCTTTGAGCCCTGCAGCTTGGTTCCTTCCGCAGGCTGATCTGACGCCAGGCTCCGTGTTTCCGCACAGACGATGGCTTCCGTGGGGTTTCCCATCACTCGAGGCTCGCAGTGCCGTGTCACGGGACACCCACCCGTCCACGCCCACTCCACGGCGAGGGCACGTGAGGCCTGGAGGGAGGGTTCAGGGCCGTCCTCACCGTCCCCCTCGCCCTTCCCCGCCGATGACCTGCCGCTCCAGTGCTGGTTTCCCCTGCGTGGGAGCCAGCTTCGGCTTTCCTCAGGTTTGGTTCTACTTCTGTGGAGCTGAAGCCACTGCCCGGCTTGGCTGAAACTGTGGGCACGTGGCTCCTCCCTCCTCCACGAGCCTCGGGCCGCACTCCAGGCCCCGGGTCCCCTTGTGTCCTTTCAGTGCGGGGCCCAGTCCGGGAGCCCACGGTCCTCCAGTGTTGGGCTCCCGAGTCTCTGTTCCCAGGACTTCCTCCAGCTTCCTGGCCTCCCGTTTTCCTGTTCTGACCGGGATGGTTGTTGTTGTTGTTGTTGTTATTTTGTTGTTTTGTTTTTTTAAGGCCAGGTCTCACCATGTAGCCCAGGCCAACCTTGAACTCACTGTGTAGCCCAGACTGGCCTCAAATTCATAGCCATCCTCGTGCCTCAGCCTCCCAAGTGCTAGGATGACAGGTGTGCACCATGCCTGGCATCTGACCTGGGTTTTCTGCTGTCACTTGTGGCTCACGTGGTCCTCGTGGTCCTAGTAGTGTGGAATGCCCTGCAGGCTGGGCACGTGGTGGATATTTCTCGTTCATCCTCCTGCTAGGCTGTGTCTGCCTCAGCCTCCCCATGGGCTGGCGGTTTGCTGAGGACCACAAATTATACATTGAGTCTAGGGGACATCTGAGCTTGTCCTTGTCCTGCCCTTGAGCCAGACTGGAACTGGAAACTTGCCACGTCCTGCGCAGCTCTCGATGTCCCCAGGGTGAGGATGGTGAGAGGCTGGAGAGGAGTCGGAATGCGGACAGCTGAGGCCGTGGAGCGCGCCCCCGGGGAGAAGGGAGCAAGGGTGGAGGAGGAGGAGGCCAAGGAGTGAGACCGCCAGTGGCTGCAGCGCATTGTTCATACACTTGGGAGGCTGAGCAGCACGAGAACCCTCTTCGCCCCTCCACACAGCTGTTCTCTGGCACCAGTGTCCTTGAGACTGGCCTTGCTCTGGCCCCACACATGGTTGATCTCCAGCTTTAGCCCCTCCCCACATCTCGCCCTTTTCTGTTTTGCACTTGTAAGCCATGGGTAGTTGAGGTTGGAGGAGCTGTGTTTGGGGGACTCTGCGGAAGACCTTCTCCTTATCGAATCCTTTCCATTCTGGATGAACTTGTTGATTTAGGCTAAAGAGTCCCAGTTCAAGATTTTAAATCCCTATATATAGCAGTTGACTCCTATGCAGCGCATTATGCCTAAACAGTGATCACTTACTAGTATAGCTGGCAACTGTTTTAAACCTCTTGTGGCTATACTTTTCTGTCAGATGATCAAGACCAAATTAAGATGAGACCTGTGTTAATCAATTTTTGTTATTTACCAAGGTCAGTTAGGTTCCCTCAGGATTTACTGTGGAACCACGTATGGCATCTCTAGGTCTTCAGTCAGTGTCAGCTCTGGATGAGTCACGGTCACTGCACGACCAAGCTGCTTTCTGTGAAAGCTCGGAGACCTTTTCTCCTAGGGGCGCTCGTTAGGTGCACACTACACACGGCAGCTCTGTGTCCTCTGTGCCCCTACAGTCTCCTTGATCAGGGGTTTGGAGAACCTGCAGGACGTTGCTGAAAATGTTCTCTCATGTCTTGTGTCCTCACTGACCTCTGAGGGCTGGGGCTAAGATATTGGCTGTCCTCGTAGCCCATCTGTCTTTGGAGTATTTTGTCTCCATATCTCAGTTGCTGAACATCCAGGAGAAAACATTTTGTAATGAGGACAGAGAGCTAAGTATTACTATTTTATCTGAATAGCACCTTAGCCCATAAAATAGAACTATTGTTTTCTAAAACCATGGATGCTCTTTTTTTTTTTTTTCCTTGTCACCGGGGGTCGAACTCACAACCTCACACCTGCCAGGCAAGAACTTAAGCCACTGAGCCAAACTCCCGGCCCTGGTTTTTTGAGGCAGGGTTGCACTGTGTAGCTCAGGCCGGCCTTGCACTCTCATTGTAGCCCAAGCCGGCCTTAAACTCACAACGCTTCTCCTACCTCAGCCTCCCAAGTGCTGGGATGTCACTGAAGAAATCTGTAATATTGTCTGGACTGCTTAATGTTTAGGTATCTCTAAGTATAGTGGTGCATATACAATATGTGCATCATATAAAGTTTTTGTTATTATTACTGACTGGTGACCTCATTTTGGCTTGATATGAACCTCTTATCACAATTAATTGGAGCACAAAAGAAAGACAAATGTCTGACTGAAAGAAAATGTTTATCACCATAAACAATCCCTGTTTTACATTTTGGAAGACCTGTACATCTGGAGGCATGAATAGATTTAATACACATGAGATTAATAACAATCAATTGTCATAGTCATATGAACACTTTTTTAAAATTTAGTTTTGTACCAAAGCATGTATAAATTAGAAAACCTTATTGCCTTATTTTTAGAGAACTTAATCTTTTGTTGATGACCAATGTAAACATATCGCAATATATTTTCAATAACATTTATTGGGGTGTTTACCACAAGGCTATGGAGATCATTGAGTCTTCCTATTAATGAACAAAGGCTGGGGTAATTTTTCCCAGGCAGCTGCTCCTTTATTCACAAAAAGGAGTCCTGACCAATGATTCTCCAAGCCTGATGGGTCCTCAACAAATTTCTGGTGACCTATGAGAAAACCAATTTTGATGTATTGACCAGCTGGCAGTTCATTTAATTAGGTTTAAGTCTATAAACCTAATTAAATTATCAACAGTGGATCAAAATATGTAAAAGAAAAGGAAAAAATGTTGAGCTCAAATAAAAAAAAGTGGCAGGGGGCTGGGCATTTAGCTCAGTGGCACAAGCACCTGTCTGGCAAGTGGACAGTTGTGAGTTCAATACCTGGTACCAACAAAAAAAAAAAAAAAAGAAAGAAAAAAACCTGCCCACTGGTACAATGAACAAACAAACAACATATACAATCTACTTACAGTATCCAAGTGCACTTAAATATATTTTTAGCCAAATCAAATTATAATAACTCATTTATAATTTTAGATATTTGTAATTATAAATTGACTAGTCAGAGTTTTTTATAGGTCAATTAGCAGAGGTCTCTAGTAAGAAAATTTGGAAGGAACAAAACCTTTTATCTGTAAATGATATATAATTTCAAGGAAGACAAAATGGAGGGAAGTGTGTCCATTGGACCCAGGAAGAATCTGAAGTCTGAATCGAAGCCCACAGAGAGAGTAAAAGGAAAAACTTCAGCAAAGAAGAAGGCGGTAGCTGGTGGTGCCTTTGCCTGGAGTCGGACTCACTGTGTGAGGGGAGCTGTTGGAGCCTGGGGACACGCGGTCACGGTGGCGGCTGGGGGAGGACCCAGGGGGCCTCCACAGAGCGATTTGGCGGTGGAGGGCAGCAGTGGGCACGGAGGACTGTGCTGCTGGCAGTGAGTACGGAGGACTCGGTTCTCCCGCGGGAGAGAGCGCTTGGCCAGGAGCCCTTTTGGCGCCGGGCCAGATAAGCCTGGAGATAAAACTGTTGCCGGCTTCCCCCAGCGGCTCCTAGCTGGGCACAGACCCATGGAGATCGCTTGGACTGTACCGGGCTGTTGAGTCTGTTCTCTGGCAGGCCTGCTAAGGCTGTCTGCTACTCTGTTGTCGAGCAGCTGCTGGCTTGCAGGGATACAGAGCCGCGATTTGGGTTGCTGTCTCCATAGGCTGTGTACTAGTGAATCCAGAGAATCCTGAAGTGGACTGTTTGGTTTGGTTTGGTTTCTTGTTTGTTTTGTTTAGTCTCTTTTTTTATTTTTTCTTTCTTTTTTTTCCTTGAGTGTGACTGTGGTTTCTGCCCTCCTGGGTGTGGTTCTGTTCTGTTCTACTTTTTGTCTCTTTGGGCTCTCTTCTCCCTCAGTCTTCTGCGTCGGTTTCCCTAAGTTGGTGGGACCCATCTTTGTCCTCCAACCTACTTACAGCCTCTTTCTCTTTTCCCACTTCTCTGTCTTTTCTTAAATCCATTTTGGGTCCTGACTCTTGAGGACAGAATTGACATATTGCAGACTTATTTATTATATATGATTGTTTTGCATTCTGTTGTATGGTCACAAATTCAGTTTATACGGTTGAGGATTGTAAATCAGGAGTTGGCTCAGTTTAATGTTTTGTTGGCTGTGTTTGGTGCCCTGGGTGCCACTGCAGCCAGAATTGACTCAATTGTTCTGGATAGCTGCTGGCCCTGATGGTCCAGGACTGAGATTGACTGGGGGTCACGGAGAGTGCTGAGGCATGGAGCCAAAGAACCATAGAATGGACTAGGTGAGCAGTGGTTTCTCTTCTCTAACAAACTGAGGAGGTGGGATCTTCCAGCAGACTCGGAGCCCAGGAACCAGCTACACCTGGAAGATACCTCAGAGAAGTGATCATCACCTGGACATCTTTAATTACCACTAATAAAGCAACCCACCACAGGTAACTAACAGGTATTACTCTAGGAATTAAACTAAAAAATAAAAGAAATGAGAAGACACTTAAACAGGACACAACCTCAGCCACCCAGTTCACCAAAGGCAAACCCAGGGGACAATGAGGCTGGAAAATCCAAAAGCTCCCCACCACATCTCTCCGAAATGGTAACAAAACAATTGAATGAGACTCTGCAATAAATGAAATCAGAAATGATCTCTCAAATAACTACAGAGAGAGCCAGGGATTTAGCTCAGTGGCATATGTGCCTGCCTGACAAGTGTGAGGTTGTGAGTTCAATCCCCAGTACAGGAAAAAAAAAAAAACTCAAATAACTACAGAGATTACCAAAATACCATGCTTAGTGATGTTAGAGCAGACAGAGACAAAAAAATAAACGATTTTAAGCAAATTATGGAAGCACAACACAGGAAACAAATGGATTCCATAAAACAGATTCAAGCAGATATTCAGGAGAATAAAAACTCCACTGAAAGTATTCAAAGCAGATTAGGCCAGTGTGAGGCGAGATCTCAGATATTGAAGACAGGCTTACAGTTAGTGACCAGGAAAAGAAAGATTTCTCAAAACTAGCAAGGGAACATGAGAAATCAACCCAGCAGCTGCTTAATGAGACAAAGAAGAATAATTTAAGATTAACTAGAGCCAAAAAAAAAAAAAGATTAACTGGAGTCAATGAGCAAGCAGGAGATACCACAAACGACATTAAAAACATCCTCACAGACATCATGACAGAAAACTTTTCTGGTAGAGAAAAAGAATTTGACATACAAATAAGTGAAGCATATAGAACTCCAATTAGCAATGATTAAAAAAAAATCTATTTCCAGGCATATCATAGTCAAGATTCCAGAAATTCAACACAAGAGTAAAATTTTAAAAAATGTTAGGGAAAAGAAACAAATCACCTATAAAGGAAAGTCTATCAGAATCAGAGCTGACTTCTCAGCACAAACTCTCAAGTCAAGGAGGGCTTAGAGTGAAGTACTCCAAGTTCTAAAGGAAAACAACTTTCAACCCAGATTGATGTATCCTGCAAAACTGTCTTTCAAAATAGAGGGAGAAATAAAATACTTCATGAAAAAGAACATCTGAGGAAATTCACGACCACTAAACCAGCACTCCAAAATGTTCTGAAGGACATTTTAGAAAGAGATAATAAGGACTACAGCTCCATGAACACCAATAGAAGGAATCCACCAGGAAAGGCAAACAATAAGACGGAAAGGAAAAAGAAAAAAAGAAGGGGAACCAATAATAGGAAAACAACATGGCAAGGATAAGTCAATACATATCAGTTTTAACCATTAATGTTAATGGTCTCAATTCACCAATCAAAAGACAGACTGGCAGAATGGATCAAGAAGCAAGATCCTAGCCGGGTGTGGTGGCGCACGCCTTTAATCCCAGCACTCCGGAGGCTGAGGTAGAAGGAGCGTTGTGAGTTCGAGGCCGGCTTGGGCTACAATGCGAGCACAAGGCCGGCCTGAGCTACACAGTGCGACCCTGCCTCAAAGAACCAGGGCTGGGAGTTTGGCTCAGTGACTTAAGCACCTGTCTGACAGGTGCGAGGTTGTGAGTTCAATCCCTGGTGTCGCAAAAAAAAAAAAAAAAAGCAAGATCAACAATATGCTGTATACAAGAAACACATTATTTATTTATTTTTTGGTACAGGGGATCGAAATCACAACTTTGCACCTGCCAGGCAGGCACTTACGCCACTGAGCTAAATCCCCAGCAAGAAACACATTTAATTAAAAAATAAACTCATAGACTAAAAGTCAAAGTATGGAAAACAATACTCCATGCAACAGGAATTCAGAAAAAAGCAGGGGTTGCTGTTCTATTTGCAGATAAAGTCAATTTTAAGCCAAGACTGATTAAGATAGACAAAGTCACTATATGTTGGTAAAGGGAACAATCCAAGAGGAAGAGATAACAATCATAAGTATATATGAAACAAGTATTAGTGCACTTAGTTATATAAAACAATTATTAATAGACATGAAAAATCAAACAGGCCTTAATACAGTTGTACTGGGAGAGCTCAATACCCTTCTGTCACAAAAAGACAGATCAACTAGACAAAAAATCAATAATGAACTATTAGAACTAAATCAAACTTTTGAGCAAAAGGATTTAGTAAATGTCTATAGAGTCTTTCACCCCACAACATCAGAATACACATTCTTTTCAGCTGCACATGAGACATTCTCCAAAATAGACCATATACTGGCTCATAGAACATGCTTAAGTAAATGTAAAGGAACTGAAATTATCTTATGCATACTGTCAGACCATAGTGCAGTGAAATTGGAAACCATGCCAAAGGAAACCACAAGAACTTCATCAACACATGGCAATTAAATAGCACCCTACTGAACAATCAATGGGTCACATATGAAATTAAAGAAGAAATTAGACAGTTTTTATAGTTGAATGACAATGACAATACAACATACCAGAACTTGTGGGACACATTGAAAGCAGTCTTAAGAGGGAAATTTATAGCAGTACATACCCATATCAGGAAAACAGAGCAAGCTCATATAAACAACTTAATGTTGAACCTCAAACTGCTAGAAAAAGAAGAGCAAGCTAAACCAAAAGCTCACACAAAGGAGGAAATTGTAAGGAACAGAGCAGAAATTAACACACTGGAGACTAAAAAAACAATACAAAGAATCAATGAATCGAAGAGTTGGTTCTTTGAAAGATTAAATAAAATTGGCAAACTCTTGGCCAACCTTATCCAAAAAAGGACAGAAAGGATTCAAATCTATGCAATTAGGAATGAAAAGGGTGAAATCACAACAGATGCTGTAGAAATCCAGAAAATTATCTATACCTACTTTGAGAACTTATACTCTAATAAGATGGAACATACAGAAGATGGACAGATTCCTAGATACATATGAATTACCACAGTTGAATCAAGAAGATATAAAAATCTTAACCCAATATCAATAAATGAAATTAAAGATGTAATTAAAAACCTATCAACAGCCAGGCATGGAGGCGCATGCCTTTAATCCCAGCACTCAGGAGGCTGTGCTAGGAGGAGCGTTGTGAGTTTGAGGCCGGTATGGGCTACAACGCGAGCGCAAGGCTGACCTGAGCTACATAGTGCGACCCTGCCTCGAAAAACCAGGGCTGGGAGTTTGGCTCAGTGGTTTAAGTGCCTGTCTGACAGGTGGTGAGGTAAGTTCAATCCCTGGTGCCATGAAAAAAAAAAAAACTATCAACAAGGAAAACCCAGGCCTTGATGGATTCACTGTTGAATTCTATAAGAAATTTGGTGAAGGCCTAACACCACTACTTCTCAAACTCTTTAATGAAATTGAAAGGGAAGCAATACTCCCAAATTCATTCCTGGAAGCAAGCATTACTCTGATTCCAAAACCAGAGAAGGACCAACTAAGCAAGAGAATTACAGGCCAATCTCACTAATGAACATTGGTGCCAAAGTCCCTAAATAAGATACTGGCAAATAGACTGCAGCAAATCATCAAGAAGATTGTACACCATGATCAAGTTGGATTCATCCCAGGGGTGCAGGGATGGTTCAACATATATAAATCCATAAACGTAATACATCATATTAACAGAGCCAAGGATAAAAATCATACGATCCTCTCAATAGATGCAGAAAAAGCTTTTGACAAAGTCCAGCACCTATTCATGATAAAAACTCTACAGAAAATTGGAGTAGATGATCTCTAGCTCAATCTGATAAAAACCGTCTATGACAAACCAGCAGCCAACATCATACTAAATGGACAAAAACTGAAAGCTTTTGCTCTAAAATCAGGAACAAGACAAGGATGTCCACTTGCTCCACGCTTACTTAACACAGTCCTGGAAACTTTAGCCAGAGCAATTAGACAAGAGAAAGAAATAAAAGGAATAAAGATAGGAAAGGAAGAAATTAAACTAGCATTATTTGCAGATGACATTCTACTCTAACTAGAAGATCCCAAAAATTCCACCAAAAGACTTCTAGATTTAATAAGCAGATTTAGTAATGTAGCTGGTTACAAAGTCAATACTCAAAAATCAATAGCCTTCGTGTACACGAATAATAACCTTACTGAGAGACAAATCAGGGAAACAATACCTTTCACAATAGCATCCAAAAAAATAAAATACTTAGGAATTAATCTAATGAAAGATGTAAAAGACCTCTATACTGAAAACTATAGTACTCTGAAAAAGGAGATTGAAAAGGATACTAGAAAATGGAGAGATATCCCATGCTTCTGGATAGGAAGAATCAATATAGTCAAAATGGCCATACTTCCAGAACTGTTATACACATGCAATGCCATCCCAATCAAAATTGCAATAGCATACCTCACAGAATTAGAGAAAACAATCCTAAAATTCATATGGAACCAGAAGAGAACTAGAATAGCAAAGGTGGTCCTGGACAACAAGAACAAGACAGGGGGCATCACAATTCCTGACTTGAAATTATACTATAAAGCTACTGTGATAAAAACAGTGTGGTACTTTTAAAAAAACAGACCTGAGGATCAATGGAATAGATTAGAAGATCCATAAACTACTACAGACACACTAACCTACCTTATCTTTGATAGAGGTGCCAAACACATTCACTGGAAGAAAGATAGCCTTTTTAATAAATTGTGTTGGAAAAACTGGCTTTCTACATACTGATGATTTAAACTGGACCCATATCTTTCACCATGTACTAAGTTAAAATTGGAATGGATTAAAGATCTCAACATTAAAACAAACATTAAATCTGCTGGAAGATTAGGTAAAACTTTTTTTTTTCTTTTTTTGTACCAGGGATCGAACTCATGACCTCGTGCTTACTAGGCAAGCACTTAAGCTGCTGAGCTAAATCCCTGGCCCATGTCGGTAAAATTCTTGAAGACATTGGTGTAGGCAAAGACTTCATAAATAAAAGCCAGACTGCACAGGAATTATCACAAAGAATCAGCAAATGGGATCTCATCCTATTGAAAAGGTTTTCTACAGCAAGAGAAACCACCAACAGTGTGAAGAGACAACGCACAATGTGGGAGAAAATGTTTGCCAGCTGTTCCCCAAAGGATTACTATGGAGAATGTATAAAGAACTTTAAAGAAATCAGTCCTGCAAGATATAAAGACCCAATCCAAAAATGGGCATCTGAGATGAACACACACTTCTCAGATGAAGAAGTACAAACAGCAAATAAATACATGAAAAAATGTTCAACAGCGCTGGTAATTTGAGAGATGCAAAGGAAAACAACACTGAGATTCCATCTTACTCCAGAAAGAATGGCCAAGATTAAAAAATCAACCAACAACAAATGCTGGAGGGGCTGTGGGGAAAAAGGAACTCTTCTCCACTGTTGGTGGGAGTGTAGACTGGTGCGACCACTGTGGAAGTCAGTGTGGAGATTCCTCAAAAAGCTAGGATTGGAGGTCCCATTTGACCCAGCTATTCCCCTTCTGGGTATCTTCCCAGAAGAACTCAAAACATCCTACCACAGCAATATGTGTGTATCTACGTTTATAGCCAGGCAGTTCATTATAACCAGATCATGGAAATAACCTAAATGCCCCTCAACTGAGGAATGGATGAAAAAGAGATGTGGTATTTCTATATGATGGAATACTACTCAGCTATAAAGAATGATAAACTAAGCTGGGCGTGGTGGTGCACACCTTTAATCCCAGCACTTGGGAGGCTGAGGCAGGAGGAGCATTGTGAGTTCGAGGCCGGCTTGGGCTACAGCGTGAGTGCCTGAGCTACATAGTGTGACCCTGTCTCAAAAAACTAGGGCCAGGAGTTTGACTCAGTGGCTTAGATTCCTGTCTGGCAGGTGTGAGGTTGTGACTTTGATCCCAGGTGCTGCAAAAAAAAAAAAAAAAAAAAAAAACAAAAGATATACTAGACATTTCCAATCTTAAATGGATGCACCTTGAAAATATACTAATCAATGAAGTAAGTAAGTCAAATATATGTAACCATCGTATTATTGCACTTGTGTGACAAAGAAAATCTATGTTTATGTATGTATATAAAAAATTACTTAAGATAGTGAAAAAAAAGAATTGTGACTGAAAAGTAGTTTTCACAGGGTCATTTTCAGATTTCATTTTTACTGTGAATTATTCTGTTTTTTTGTTTTTTTTTTTTTTTGTGGCACCGGGGGTTGAACCCACAACCTTGCGCCTACCTGACAGGCACGTAAGCTGCTGAGCCAAACTCCCGGCCCTGGTTTTTTGAGGCAGGGTTGCACTGTGTAGCTTAGGCCGGCCTTGCCCTCGAATTATAGCCCAAGCCAGCCTCGAGCTCACAACACTCCTCCTACCTCAGCCTCCCAAGTGCTGAGATTAAAGGTGTGAACCACCACACCCGGCTGTGAATTATTCTTTTGAAAATAATGTAGCATTCATAACATTTGTGTTTCTTGCCGATGTTTTTCTAATGTCCTATATATTCTTTTTTTGTTACAAAATTTTAAAAAATACAGCAAAGAAAATAAATAAATAAAAACTTTTGTGGTAGCTGGGCGTGGTGGCGCACGCCTTTAATCTCAGCACTCGGGAGGCTGAGGTAGGAGGAGCGTTGTGAGTTCGAGGCCGGCTTGGGCTACAACGTGAGCGCAAGGCTGGCCTGAGCTACCCAGTGCGACCCTGCCTGAAAAAACCAGGGCTGGGAGTTTGGCTCAGTGGCTTAAGCGCCTGCACTGGCAGGTGTGAGGTTGTAAGTTTGATCCCCGGTGCCGCAAAAAAAAAAAAAAAAAAAAAACTTTTGTGGTATAAAAGCCACCATTAGGGAAATTCTATTTGACAGTGAAAAGAAAGAAAAATTTCAACACATGCTACAGTATATGTGGAACTCACCTTGTACTCTGAAAGATTCCAAGCACAGTTACTTACTGTATGATGTAATTTATATGAATTGTCCAGAAGAGCCAAATTTATGACAGAAAGTAGATTAGTAGTAACCTGGAGGTGATGGGTTTAGGTGGTAGGAGGAATTGGGGTTAGGTGGTCAGGGGAGTTGGGGTTAGGTGGTAGGGGGATTTGGGGTTAGGTGATGGGGGAGTTGGGGTTAGGTGGTAGGGGGAGTTGGGGTTAGGTGGTAGGGGGAGTTGGGGTTAGGTGGTCGGAGGAAAAGGGGCATGAGGTTCTTTTGGGGATGATGAAAATGTTTTAAAATTAGATTGTTGAGATGGTTGCATAATTCTATAAATTTACTAAACATCATTGGATTGTGAATTTATGATAAGTAAAATATTTCTCTAATGAAATCATAAAACATCAGAAATAGATGTGTAAAGAAAATCTTAATTTTTTCATGATGGGTAATACAACTGAGTATTAATTATAATTTAGTTTCCTATCCATAAGAAGATAGTCATAAATTGAGTAATTTCTCCCAAATGAAGAGTGATAAAGTTCAGTGAATTTCCAGTGTCAAAAAAAAAAAAAAGAATACTTGCAATTTTCATGTCCCTTCCTTTTATGTAACCTCCAGCTCAGTTGTCTCTTTACTCTGTCTCCTACTTAGACCTTCTTTTCCCAGTTTTTGGTTACTGTCTCCTGGGGATCCTGGGTCAATTTCTTTAATTGACTCCCGGTCGGGTCTAGCTCCATCTTTGTCTGTCAGCCGTGGAGCAATCTCAGGCATCAGTACTGCCACAGGACTGAGCGCCAGCTTCTAGAGAGGTTGAACCTACTCCTTCTCTAGGTCTGGGCTCATGATGCAGTTGGACAGCACACTCTGGCACCCAGATATTTTTCTGGAAAGAAATAAGCATATCTTTGATGCCAAATTAGCACAGGGCTAGTTCCCTTCCATTGTCCAGTATGAAGATCTTTCCAAAGAACCCTTCCTAACTTCTTTTCCTTTACCTGATTGAATTGACTTTCTGCTGCTGTAGTCCCATTCCTAGAAGGGTTTAAAAAGTTAATAGTATGTACTGTCAAGTAAAGTCGGTTATGAGGTGTGAATTTAGTAGGGAAGGATTCCCTTTTTTGTTTTTGTTTTGAATTTTGTACGTTCAGTGAGCACGTTCAACAATTCCTTGGCCTTGAGGGTGGTAAGGGAAATGTGAAAAGTTTTTCAAAATGTTTGGAAGGCAGCACTCATATAAGCTGGGCTATTGACCGTCTTAAGTGTATGCAGACAGCCAAGGGTTTTAATGGGAGCCAAGTAATGAGTTATGATGTGTTTAACCACTTTGCTAGTGCAGGCAGAAGTATCCACTCTACACTGGACCCAGTGTAGAGCGCAAGCTCAGGAATATGGGTGACGTCCATTTGCCAAAGATGATCGGGGTGTAATCCTCGGGAGTTAACTCCCACAGGGATTGAAAGAAGATGTATTAGGCATGAGGAGCACCATTTAACAATTTGTTGAGCCTGTTCTCAAGTTAAAAGGGACTGTTTGCACAATGCAAGAGCATTTTGATGGAAGATGGCATGGGAGGTAGAAGCCCACTGAATGGTATCTGAGGGAGCAAGAGTGACAGCAGCCAATCTGTCTAGTAGTGTTTCCCTTAGTAAGAGGCCGTGGCGATTGGGAATGGGAATGTAAATGACTAATAAAACAGGGGACATGGCGTGACTGGACAGAAAACTGGAAAGCGTGAAACAGAAAGATGTTTGTGGTGAGTGTGAATGGTGGAAGTTTCATTATGGTGCATTGCACCACAAATGTAAGCGCTGTCTGAAAAAGCTTAACTGGAGTGGGTGAACAGTCTTGTAAGGCCCATAGAACAGCCTGCAGTTTGGTCTTCTGTGCAGAAGAAAAACTTGTATTCTGTATTTGGGAAGAAAAGGCTGTGACATAACCTCCCTGCCCAAAGAGGAGCTGTCTAGGAAAGCAGAGATGCCTCCTGCTGTGGGAATCAAGCTTGTTTCTGAAGGAAAGGTGAAGGGTGTGAGGGGAGCATACTGAATTAATTTGTCTGGAGGATAATGACAATCAGTATCACCAGGGAAGTTAGCTAATGTGGTTTGCCAAGATGATGAGAATTGCCACGACCACTATTGTTGAACAGAAAAAAAGAGAACAGTGATCTTTTGCACCTCATGACCAAAGCGCTGAATAGCACATCTCTCTCCATGTGCGATCAGTCCTGCCACAGCATCATAAAAGGAAGCAGTGATTTTCTGCGGAGCCTGTGGTATGTGCAGCCATTTAGTGGGCCCTGAGGCTGCCGAAGGACCCCAGTGCATATATGTTGAGTTGGGAAAATAATTAAAAACATTGGCAAGGATGAGTCAACTGTAGAGAGCTGAGCATTAGAGAGAGCCAATTAATTTAGTTCAACACAGTTTTAGCCTCTGTCTTAGTTACTTTTTACTTGTTGTTGAGACAGAATACCTGACACCCAAAATTAGGGAAGGAAAGGTTTATTTCTTACAGTTTCTCGGGAGTTTCAGTCCATACTCAGTTGGCTCCAAGGCAGCATGGTGTGGCGGGGCTACCATTTATGGTAGCCGTAAGCGCAACTGTGAGGCGCACTGGCAAGAGAGAGAGGGCAGAAGTGAGCAAGAGGAAGACCCGCCTCCTTTACACTGTATCTCAGCCCCACCCCTGGGCAGGTGCAGCCTCATATCACCAATCGCGGCGCTAGACAACAAACTGATCACGAGCGCCAGACTCAGCCCCATAAAAAGTATATGAGGACTTGGGGGGACATAGTATCACCCAATACAGCCTCTGATGTAAGTGTTCTTGGAGAAGTGAAGGCTGGGTCCCCTTGGGGAATGTCAAAGAGAGAGGCTAAACCATGAGTTGTTCCCTTAAGAGCTGGGTAGAGCCAATTAATATTACTGAGTCTGAAAATCAGGGTTGCAAGATGATTAAGCTGGATTTGAACAGTTTAGGGTACAATATGTTTCTGTTGAATAGTGACCCAAATATGAAAAAGGTGCCATAGTTTGCACCTTTTTGGGGGCCAGCACTAGGCGTGCATTACAGAAGGCATAATCTAATTCAATAAATATGTAGTGCCAGATGGATGAAGATTCATGTGCTGGTAAAATATCATCCATGTAATGAATAAGATAAGTGGATGGATGAGCCTGGCAGACTGATAGAAGGGTTGCAGCCACAAACTCTTGACACAGAGTCGGACTATTTGCCATTCCTTGTGGCAGACAACACCATTGGAAGTGGTGCATAGGGGCCTGATGGCTAATAGAGGATAAATTAAAGGCGAAACATTATCTTGAGGATGGAGAGGGATCATAAAAAAGCAGTCTTTTAAATCAATCACCACAGCGGGCATGGTAGCGCATGCCTTTAATCCCAGCACTCAGGAGGCTGAGGTAGGAGGAGCATTGTGAGTTCCAGGCCACTCTGGGCTGCA
>RJWM01038700.1:0-16577 GCA_004363535.1 Dasyprocta punctata | reverse complement strand
AGAGCAGCTTGAGCTGCTTGCTGTCGGCGAAGGCGTCCTCCTCGATGCTCACGGTGGACACGGAGTTGTCGTCCAGGTGCAGCTTCTCCAGCAGTGGGATGCGGGCCAGCGAGTCCCTGGCGATGGTGCGCACGTTGTTGTCCTGAAGGTGCAGCTCCCGCAGGGAGCGCGGCAGATTGATGGGGAACTCGTCCAGGTCGTTCTCATACAGGTAGATGACCTGCACGTTGACCTTGGTCTTGAGGTCTTGGGGGATGCCGGCATTGTTGATCTGGTTGTTCTGCAGGTAGAGGGTGGTGGCGTCGTCGGGGATGTCGGCAGGGATGGAGGTGAGGCCCCGGTCGTTGCAGTAGATGAAGCCGTTGTCGCAGCGGCACACGGAGGGGCACGTGGTGCTGTCAATGACCTCTGTCAGGAAGGCGATGAGCCCGTAGCAGAGGAATAGCCAGTCCCGCAGGTCCATGGCCGCTGTGGTCATCACAATGGTGGCTGTGACAGTCGCGGTGGGCGTGCCAGTGGCAGTGGCAGTGGGGTGTGCCACCACCATGGTGGACGGCTGGGGGAGCCCGATGCCACCTGATGTGGAACCTTGACACCTGCAAGGAGCACAAGACAGGTACAGTGAGGCTGAGTCAGGGGCGGCAGCCCAGAGGGGTCACGCACCCACCTGCCAGCCAGGGGCACAGGTGAGCTCTGCGGCTGAGGTTGGACTACAGCGGCACCCAGTCTTCCTGTGTCGATGATGAATGTTATCAGGAGTGAAGCCCTGCCATCTTCCCGAGTGGGACTGAGCGCCTCGGGGAGACAAATTTAGTGCCCGCCAGGCTGTGGTTTGGGCTATTCCCGCCAAGACGCCACCTCTCAGCCCGTCTGTACGGCTTATCCTAGAGGTGTTGGTTGACATTGATGGGATGGATTTAGGGCGCGTTTTATGGACTCAGAGCCCCAGTTTCTTAATGGAACGGGGAACGCACATTGCTCTCTGGCACAGGCCCAGGGTCTGAAGGTGAAGCCTGCTCCTGGAAAGCCAGCGAGCTCAGAAAAGGGGCATCCTGGAACCTGCCAAAAGGGAGCCGCCAGCATAGTCACTGGTGAGCAGTGGAGGCCGCAGGGCCTCAGTGTCTGGTGGCAAAACACCACCACCTGTTTGTCACTCGTACATTTTACAGACAGAAGAAGGAGGTGTCAACAGAGCTGCCTTCTCATGTATTTACAGAAATTGCTTCCTATCAGAGGCGCCCTTCCTGGCTCGACGTTCTATGCTGTGCGGGAAACCATTGGGCAGCTTGCCCCCTGCCCCAGCCATGGAACTTCCAGTGACTCCAGAAATAATATATATACACATGTATACATCAGCTTCATTGCATTTAAAGAAATGAGATAAATAAAAGGGGAGGGAGGTGTTGTCTGCACTCCGAGGGAATTATCTGCAAGGTGTAATTTCAGTTTTCACAAATAGAAAAATTGCAGCGTTGATTTTTCTCATATTACTTTACTGTTCATAGTGACCGAAGAAACCCATAATCAATTAAAGGAAAATATGTTTCAACCTCAGTAGGGAAGGTGTTTTCACGCCACTGGCAAAGGTCTGGTATAAGCAGGGCCACGAAGGCTTTGGTGGTGGGACACGATGGCCTCTCGGACCGAGGGGAGGCTGCAGCCTGAGAGGGCAGCCCCGGGGTGCAGAGCAGAACCTGGACCCACTGAATGAGCCTTTGGGGACCTCACTGTCATGGCGCGGTAACTGAATGCCTTCATTTCTCAACCATGCCAAACCACTCTCCCTTCTCTATCCTCTATTCCTGGGCTTCTCTTCTCCATTCAGCAAACTCCTCTTCATCCTTTAGGACCCAGTGCAAATGTCCTTTCCTCTGCTAGGTCTTCCAGATGCCCCAGATAGAGCTTCCTCTGCTTTGTCCACCTACTCATCCATGCGTCAGTCAGTCTGTTGGTCCATCCATACATCTACCCACCCACCCAACTACTTATCCAATCTCTATCTACCTCCCAACCTATCCATCACTGTCTAACTACCTGTCCACCCACCTTCCATCCATCCACCCCCCAACCATCTGTCTGTGCATCCATCCACCAGATCTGTATTGGGCATCCAGTGTGTACTGGCCCCTGGCATCCCATTTTAGTGGGACAGTTGCTCAGACTGTAATCAGCAGGTGCTTAGAGCTTCCTGAACATGTAAGTCGTTTAACCCTGCAGCGACCTGAGCTCGGTGCGCTCTCCTCCCATGTAACAGACAAGAAATCTACAGCCAGGCAACACTTGCTTACTCAAGGCCACTTGAAAAGCTTGGAAAGCGAGGAAGTCAGCCTGTCTGGGGTGCCAGCTGGAGTCTTGGCCACCAGCAGCTTGTGGCTGTTCACCGGCAGTGGGTCACACGGGTGGGTGAGTGGTGTTTAATATCCCTGACTAAATTGCAGGTATTTAAGGGTGGGGACTGTGGCCTGCATGGGTCTAGTGTGCTGTGGCATTAGTGACACCCGAGGACAGAGAGGACCGTTCCTGTGCCCTCGGCTCCCCTTGTTTTCCTGTGGCCCAGCAGCTTCAAGGCCTCTTAGAGCCCTGGATTTGCCCAGGCCAATGCATGGACCTCACGCAGGCCCTGGTGACCTGGGGTCTGTGAGGTGGACAAGGGCAGGTTGAGGACCAGCCAGCGCCACCCCAGCTGGAACCGAGTGAGGGAGTGGAGGATGGGGTGCCTCTCAAGGGGAGCAGAGGTCAGGGAGCTGGGACACTCAGGCCCCTCCTGCCGGTGCTGCCCGGCCCTTCCTACCCCATGCCCAGGCCCTGGGTCATGACCCAGCCACCCCGCCCCTGCAGGCCCAAAGCACCTTCCCTGGCTCTGGGTTCTGTGGTGGACGAGAAACTGCCCCATACCTGGCCCCAGGGTTTTGCCGTTGACTTTGTTTCCTTGGTGACGCCTGTGTGAGCCCTTGGCATCCTAGCTGGCCCCAGCAGGGCTGCTCGGTACTCTCTTCTCCATCCCTGAGCCTTCCACACATTCTCCAGCCCTGTGTCCCCTCCTGGGCATCTAGAGTCACCTGGTAAATTCTTCATATCACTCCTTTGTCCAGAGCCTTCCACAGCCATCATGGTAGCTGTCAAGGCCCCATGGGACCTGCTGCAGCACCCCAGTGGCTCTGTGCATCATACTCCTCCCTCACTGCAGTAGCCACGCACACCCTCCTACCCCAGGCCCTTTCATATACTGTTCCCGTTGCCTGAAGCTCATCCAGATACTCACTCCCTCCCCACTTTCAGTGAGGCCTTCCCTGACCATGCTATGCAAAACCATGATCCCAGCCAGGTGTAGTAGCACCCACCTATAATCCCAGTACTCAGGGAGGCTGAGGCAGGAGGATTGCTGCAATTTCCAGGCCAGCCTTGGCTACACAGTGAGTTTAAAGACAGCCTGAACTACTTACTGAGACCCTGTCTCAAAAACACAAACCCAAACCCAAAACCATGACCCCAAAACACTGCTTCTGTCATTATAGTGTTTACCACCAACTGCTGTGCTGCTCGATTTAAAAAAAAAAAAAATTGTCTGAAGCAGGGTGTGGTGGTTTCCGCCTGTAATCCCAGCTACTTGGGAGGAGGAAGAGGCAGGAGGATCGCAAATTCTAGGCCAACCTGGGCAATTTAATGAGGCCCTGTCTCAGAATACAAAGTAAAAAAGGGTATAGTGTAGCTCAGTGGTAGACTGCCCCTGGGTTCAATCCCAAGCACTGCAAAAGAAAAGAAGGCAAGCGGTATGAAGGCACGGGTGTACATAGCAGATGTTTGCTGAATACTTCGAAGAAACTGTTATTGACCTATTCTGTAGATGAGGAAACTGAGGCACAGAGAGACCTGCTGTGGTCCCGAGGCGGGAGGTGGGGGAGGGCGGATTTGCCCCCAGCCCGCCTGTCCTTCTGTCCTCACGGCAGGGCAGCTCCCCGAGAGCCTGCTGCAGAGTGGAAGGAGCTGTGGGTGTCGCAGGCTGCCCAGCCCTCACCCAGTCATCTCACTCTCGTCACCTCGGAGACTGGACCAGGACGGGTTTGAAGGGAGCGGAGGGCAGCGTGCAGGCCCTTCCCAGCCTTCACGGGACAGGGAGAGACCCAGGCACTAGGGAGACCCTCAGTCTAGGCCGCACCCACTTCCTCCTCCCGGGCAGTGGTCTGTCACGTCACACAGGTGCTTGCTCGGTCCCTTACAAGGTCCCAGCCAGCCCAGGCTCCCAGCCGCACAGCTCTTCCTTCTGCTCGGAGCCAGGACCGTGAAGGTCGCTGCAGAGCCTGGAGGCCCTGTCTCCAGGGGCTCATGAAGGAGGCAGGTGGAGCAGGGCAGGTGCTGGGCACAGGAAGGCACAGGTCTGCTCAAGGGTCACCTGGCCTTGGTCTCCGGGGTCTGAGCACAGGGACACCTCTACCCAGGCCCCGCATCTGACCCGGGAACACACACCTCCGGCCTTTCAACTCTGCATCCAGCACAGGGGACACGGCGGCCTCTGCCCTTAGCTGTTCCGGGGCAGCACCCTGAGCAGCGGCCAGACTTGTTAAGGCCACGCCACGGCCAGCCACCGCGTTCTGGCGTGGACATCTGTTCCCAGCACCAGCTTAGCTCACGGCCAGTCCCCAGCCTCCAGAGGCCCAGCATCATAATAGAGTCTAAATTGCACCTTTCAGAGATGCTTGATGGATAACAGAGAAGCATTTGGGAGGCAGGGACCCAAGGCCTTTCCGGTCCCCTGTCTGCCAGCTCATCCATCTCGGCCTGTGTCCCTCCTGCCACCCCCTTCCTCAAGGCCAGCCCTCTGGCTCTGGGAACAGGGCCGACAGAGGTGGGGAGGGAGACAGCACGCCTCAGAGGAGCTTTTAATTGTCCGGGTGCCTGGTGGCCTTTTTATTTCCTTGTTGTGTGTTTGATAGTTTATGTGGCCATCAAATTAAACCTGGTAAATTGCCCATCTTTTACGGGATCACTTGTCATCGCCGTGCGGGTCCCGCAGACGCCAGCACGGTGTGAGTGACGCCCCGCCAGCGCCGGGACTGACAGCAGGATCCTCGGCGGCGCCGCTGGCAGGGGGCGGGGGTTGGGAGCAACGAGGGGCTCGGACAGAAGGTGTCCAGGACCCCCCTTATCTCCGAGTGGCCTGGGCATCATTCTGAAGGACATTCTTTCAAAAACCGGCTGCTGCTGCCTTCCGGGACAGAGAACCCTGGGTTCGAGGCCTGCCTCTGCCCCTTCAGTCTGTGTGACATTGAGCGTGTTGCTTGCCCCCTCTGAGCTGCAGTGTCCTTGCCGACATGTGTGGTCACTATAGTTGCCCTTACACTTGGGAATCTGTGAGAATATACACGCAGACTATCACCTGGTAAGGTCAGCCTGTGTGTCCTGATGTGGAAAGTTTAAAAACTGCTCTAATTCTCTGGCTGTCCCCCACCCCCGCCCAGGCATACCTAGCTAGCGTCTGTGTTAACTTTTGCAGGCCCCCCTTTCTTTGTGCTATTGGGGATTGAACCCAAGATTTTCTGACTGAGCCTGCATGCCCAGCCTTTTTTGTTTGTCCATCATTTTGAGATGGGGTCTCTCTATTTAGTTCAGGCTGGCCTTGAACTCACTGTGTAGTCTGGACTGACTTTAAACTCACACCATTCTCCTGCCTCAGCCTCCCAAGTGCTAGGATTTCAGGCATGCACCACCATGCCTGGCCGATGCCCAGCCCTTTAAAAATTGTTCGATTTTGAGGTGTGATCTCATTAAATTGTTCAGTTGCCTTCTCTGGGTTCAAACTTGTGACCCCCCTGTTGCAGCTCCTGGTCCCCTGCTGGACAGAAGCTGCTGTGTTCTGGGGTGGGTCCTTTCCCTCTGCGACCTGCCACATCCTCTTCTGTCTGTGGGATGCAGTGGCTAGGCCTGGGGTCCTGCCAGCCCTGGAGTCCTATCCAGGGCTCCTGGAAGGTCTAGCCTAGGTCTGCTCCCACAGGGCTCCCAAAGTAGGTTTGGGGTCTAGGTGGACCTCTCACCCAGTGACCAGGCTGGCCCTGCCAGTGGGTCTGGGCCTCCCCACCCCAGTGTGTAAATAAGTGACCAGGTCCTCCCCTTACTTCCTCCATGACATCCCCACCCCCCACTCGACGTCCTGAGTCTCTTCCCCTCCTCTTTCCCCACCCTCTGTAGTTCTCCCCAAGCTGCACGGTGCAGAACCCCCTTGTGGGTCTGCCACGGGAATGGAGGAGACTGCAGGCTCTCCTGGTTCCCCAGGTTTGGAGAACAGTCAGGCGCCAGGAGCCAGGTGGCTGTACACATCTTGAGATTTGGAGTGGTTTCACGGAGCCTGCCCCTGTGGCTCGAAGCCTGTGCCCACTGCTGAGCCTTTGCTGGGGAAGCCAGCAGCAGCCTCCTGGCTGTTCCAGAACCTGGCCACGCTGTTTTCTAACCGCAGCACTTCCTGAAGCTAGCAAGGAAATAGCCTGTGGTCCCTGACCTAGGTCCTTTTGCTCTGGCTGCTCCATCAGTGGGGTGTGGGGGGATCTCAGGGTCATCCCACATCTGTGACATGTTTGCAGGGAAGGACAAACATGCTCAAGCAGATGCAAAATTTTTGAAGCTACCTAGTGGAGGCCATTGTCCATACCACTCCGTCTCCTGTTGGGGCTGTGAGCTATGCACCCCAGCTGGGCAGGTCCTTAGGGACTGGGCTGCCCAGGTGGCCTGGCATTGGCGTGTAGCTGTGCAGACCCCTGGCTCCTCCAGCTCCCGCCTTGTTCCAGTCTCCGGTGGGGTCTCTGGCAGGTGCCATCCCTTCAACAGGAATCCTCTGGGCCTTTCCCAGGCATCCCAGGCCACAGGAGCCACAGGGAGCAGCAGCTGTCACCTGGCTCACTTGCTCCCACGGCAGGGCGGCCTCCATCTCTGTGATGGGGCCTCAGCAAACCTTTGTTTAAATGAATGAAGGACCCCACAGTTTCTCACCCGACCGCTACTTCTGGGGGCTCAGCTACAAGTAGGGCTATGGGAAAGTCCACCTGCACCCCGGCGTTTGGGGAGAGCCCCTGCCCTGGAAATCTCACCTACGAAGCCATCACCCGGGCCCCTGCCTGTGCGTAGTCCAGCTCCTCAGCCTGCTACAGCATGGCCTCAGGTCTCAGGTCTTCATCTGTAAAATGGGGCCATAAAGGACCCACTTGCCTGGGCTCTCGTGATGATCACGGAAGGCACGTTCAGCAGCGGGCAGAGCAGCGCTCAGAGTGGGGCAGCTGCTGCTGTGGCCGTGGGCAGCGATGGATGCGTGGGTTTGGGCAGGGACGGGGGACCTGGGACTTGCATGCCCTCCCAGCAGATGCCCCTGGCCTGTGTGCCCACCTGCGGCACCTTCCCCTGGATGGGGGCCTGGATGCTGTGACTTTCAAGGACACTCAAAGTCTTCCTCCCACGAGGTGGCAACCAGCCTCGCCCATCACCCCAAACAACCGCACCCCTCATCTTGTCCAGTCACGACACCCGGAACTTGTGATGTGTGGGGGTAGGGGTGGAAGTGGGGATTCTTTTAAAACCTAAAGTTAATTATTTTTCTAATTTCATGCTGCATGCATTATGCATCAGCTGTTATCGCTGGCGGTAATGGTAATTGCAGACAGGTATGCAAATCCACTAAAAATGCACGGCGAGTTCGCCTAACTAACCGCGTGGGCCGTCGGGGCGGTGCCAGTGCCAGGCAGCAGGATGTCCTGAGCTTCAGAGAATGCGAATCACTTTAAAAAATAAGACTTTAAAATTGTGTCTTAGGAGGTTAATTATACTGATAATAGTGTTCGATACTAAACTGTGCGGGGCCAGGGAAGGATGGGGGATGAAAGGAGACACGTGGAATTTTGTTTCTTTCTCTCTTGGCATTATTTAATAAGATGTTCTTCCACCTGATATTTCTTCCTCCGTCCGTTGGTAGTAAAGCTGTCTAGAATGAGACTTAATTCCTTTGGGGAAGTGAAAAAACAAAGTCCAGTGGAATTTTAAGGGGGAGAAGAGGGGCCTAAGGGAGGCCCGGGAGCAGTAAGAGGGAGGCTGGTGGCAGCAGGGCTAGTGACAAACCCCAAGATTCGGCTGGGCTGTGGTGTCTGTGCTCCTGGGCTCCTCTGTCACCAGCAGGATCCTGGGCCACAGCAAGGAGCCCAGAGAGAGGAGCAGGAGGGCCCCGCACCAGGAGGAGAGGGCTGCCTGAGCCTCTCTGACAGGCCAGAGGCAGGCTCTGCGCTCGCTGGGACAACCCGCGGAGCAGCACTTTCTCCATCACCTGCTGATTGTGTGGCTCCTCCCACTAGGATGTAAAGGTCTGCAGTCGGGTGATGGTACGTCAGAAAGGGCTCCTGCGTCAGGGGCTGAATGAATGAACAAGACCCCAGAACCTGAGACTCAGGGCTGGCAGTGGGAAGAGGGAGGCTGGGCCCTGGGTCTCTGGTTCTGGGAGGTCATCCTGACTGGATCCCTTGGCCACAGCTGCCGAAGAGGCAAAGCGACTAGTGTGAATCATGCCACAAGTGGTCAGAGAGCCAGGCACTTGCTGTCCAGTACCCTCCCCTCCCAGCTGTCCAGGGGACCCCCAGACCAGGAGGGAGCCCTCCTCACCTCGGGAGGTAGCCCCTGAGCATCTGAGGCTGGCCCTGCTTTCCTCCGGGTGACCCTCACTTCTTCCTGCCCATCCCTCACATTCACACAGGGTGGAGTCTGCCCTGTGGGACCCTAAAGTGGATTTGGAGATGGATCTGCTTTTTATAGATGGGGGCCCAGTGTGCGGGGAGGGGCAGGCCCGGCAGGGACGGACAGCCCGCCCTGACCCACCTCCTTTGGCCTGGGCGCTGAATTCTCAAACCCTTTCCCAGGGGCTCAGCGGGAGGGTGTCCCACTTAAGCAGAGCCCCGTGCTGGCTGCTTTCTGCCCCTAGTAAGTCCCCCCTTGTACCCGGTGGGCTCAGGCGTTAGTAGTAGCTGGAAGCGTTCTTTTCCAGCTGGCCACGGCCCTGTAGGGCCTGGGCCCCAGTGCCCAGAGGAGAGGTGCGCTCGGAGAGGGACAGGAGCCACCTGAGGCCACACACCCTGGACCCACAGGTGTGTCTGCCCCCAGTGCCCAGTTTGTTCCCTTCTGCTTTTCTGCCTTTGGGTGCAGGGAAGCCTCAGAGCCTCCTAGCAGATTCCCCATTAGGTCTTCTGGCAACTGCTCCCCTCTGCTGAGCAATTACCCCCGGCCCCTCCTTGGGACTAGAGGGAGGAGGACCAGCGCAGAGATGCCAGGAGGAGGAGCAGGGGGAGGAAGGAGGACGGTGGAGCATGGGCCGGGCCCGGCTCAGTGCCTCTCGGCCTGCTGCCTGCCGGCTGGCGCGCCTTTATAATAAATAACAGCAAATAGCCCATCCGCAGGGCATCTTTCACGCCGGTGGCTAATAACACGGCTATTAATGCCCCCGCAGACGGCGTGCGCGCTGCGCCGTGCTGACGGATGTCCCGGCCCTGGTGCAGTCATAAATCAGCCCCTCTCCTGGGGCAGAGCGCAAGGGAAGTGTCATTTTCCATCTTGGTAATGAATCGGGGCTTCCCTGCCCTGCCCAGGGCGCCGCTGGCTGCTCACCGCTTGGGGATGCCTGGGATTTGTGTTTATGGAGGCTCGGCCCTCTCACCCCCAACACACTCCCAGCCCGGGCAGGACAGTGCTCACCGCCAGGTCTGGGCTTGAGCTGGGAGACGGAGCAGACGATCTCATGGACTCCTGGGAGCAGGGTGACAGCGCCAGCTCTCCCCATCCTGGGTGCGCGTGGCCACAGCAGGGCCAGGCTGGGATGGAGAGGATTTGTGGCTCCCTCCCGTTCAGTGCCAAGGCCAGAAGCCCAGGCCCCCAAAACGCCTACACAGACTTACAACGAGGCCTTGCTCCTGCCCCTTTGGGCCGAAGTGGTAGGCCAGCCATTCGGGCAGAAAGGGGCTTAGAGGAGACCTCCACCTTCAGTTCAGTCCAGAGGGGCCGCCCCCTTGTCCCCCAGAGTCTGCCTGTGCCTGGTGGGGCCAGCAGCATGGGGCCGCCAGGCAGCAAAGGAGCCTGACCCTGCCCAGACCAGTGAGTGTGGTGCTTTGTGAAGTTGCGTAGGGCGATGCTCTGAACTGGCCCTGTGGGGACCAGCCTGGGAGGGGCCTTCAGAGGGTGGGGCCCAGCCAGCTTCCCCACTCCGCACGGGGCGCCTTCAATGGCCACCCCTCATCGCGGTGCCCCTCGGCCTTACTTACCTCCTTGGTGCCACAGCCCTTGGGCTGCTTGGTCCCCCTGGAGTGGCTGCCCCCGAGGCCCTTGCTGACGTCGTTCCGAGGGACACTTGGGCCCAGGTCACCCTCACATTCCTGCCCCTGTGTCCGCAACAGGTCAAGAGCTGCTTGGAGTGCAGACTGCAGGCCTGGTGTGCTGGCCGGCGGTGTGGGGGACACTGGAGGCTCGGGGAGGGGACCCTGTGCTCTTCTGTCTTCTGGGCTCCCCCGTTCAGATGAGGCCGCAGGTCCCAGGCAGCATGCTCGGCTCCCTAGTCCGTCTGGAGCGAGGGGCCTGCGCTCTGGGGGCACAGGGACACCCCGTGCGGCCCCGGGGGCTTGGGAGCGGGGCCCGAGGGTGTTCTGGCCCCCTGCTCCCGGGGCATGCCCCACGCCGCCCCAGGGGGCTGGCCTCTCCCTGGCTTGCCACTTCCTTGGTCCTCTTTCAACTTTCACCCTTTGTCTGCAGGCTGCCACCTCCTCTGAAAGGCTGCTGCGTGCCTTTTAACCCCCTTTTTCTTTACCAAGGTTTTTTTTTCTTTCTTTCTTCCTTTTTTTTTTTTTTTTTTTAAATCCCTTTAAGTCACTTGGCAGAATGGGCTCGGTGCAGAGAGCGTTCTTGCGTGACAGAGCTGAGAGGGAGCCACTCTCCAAAGAATCGGTATTCCTGCCACTCAGGCTGTGTCTCCGAGGGAAGGAGGGGGTTCAGATGTTCACCGAGGAGCTGTCAGGCCCCACACACCCCTCTTTGGGAAGATGCTTTAGGGCGCAGGGGCTCAGTCCCGCATGGCTGCTCCCGCTTGCAGAGGTTTTCTTGCTGGGAGGCAGGCGGGGCGTTATTCTTGCTTCACCTCTGGTCTCGTCTGTCCAAAGAGGAGGCCTCCTCTCCCCCACTCTCTGCCTCCTCACCTGCCAAAGACAATACAAATGATCACGCCCAGCAGAACCGAGGCCCGCGGGGACGAAGGCTGTCAGGGCTGCCAGAGCTGGAGACAGAACCCGGGCCCCCACACATCCTAGGCAAGCACTTGACCGCTGAGTGACACCCCAGCCCCCACAGCCTGTTTTCTTCAGTGCCAGTTCCCTGCGAGCCTGGGACAGGGCTTAGATTGTTGTCCCCCATCTCCTGTCTCTTCAGATCCAGACAACCCGAGCAGCTGCTCCTGTGAGGGGCCCTTCCTCGCTGCTACCTGGTTTCCTTTTCCCTCTGCAAATGGAAAGACTGGGAAGAGAAAGATGAAGTTTTGAAGCTGCCGGCCCCGCAGGGCCACCAGCCCAGCCCAGCCCAGCTTTGGCTCCGTTCCCCCCAGCCCCTGCCCTTCCTGCTAAACGACATTCAAGGTTCCAACTGGGCCACCATGGCCTGGGCCTTCAGAACAAGTCGTGTTTTTTCCAATCGTGGGAAGTAGGATCGTCAGGGCCCCAGGAAGTTGGGGCTCTGTGTCCCTGGCTTCCCTCTGCAGCCACCCATCTCTTAGGCAGGGTAGGTCCTCTCCGCCCCCTGGGCCCTCCTGTTCTGCAGAGACCTGGGGGTGAGGCAGGCCGTGCCCGGGAATCTGAAACAAAACTGAGCCCTCCCCGCACAGCTCTCATTAGAGGTGCCTCGTGGAAGGCCAGGGCCCCGGTGTCCGCATCCCCCCGCAGGAGCCCCTCTTTGGAAAAGGGCTTTCATTACACATCTGAGAGTGTAGGCTCTGGTTTGAAATCGGATCCAGATGGGCTCGGCTGCATCTGGGCACTTTTCTTTGTAGGGCCGAAGGTGGCTGATTTGAGAAATGCTCGTTGTCTGGGGCTGTTAAAATGAAAACAAGGACAGCTAGGGTGCATGATTAATAAGCCCAGCACCCAAGTGGGGGTGGCTGCCCGTGGGCTCCCAGCTGGCAGTACCTGTGTGGAGAAAGGATGTGTGGCCAGGGGGGTGCAGGGTGGAGAGGGTAAGGTGGGGGTTCTTAGCGTCCCCAGGAGGAAGGAGGCCCAAGGGGCCAGCAGGCCCATGTGACATCAATCCTGAATGGCGAGGGTCCCGTCAGTGTTGTGGCTGCAGGTGCTGGGGTGATGGGTGCGGCCCCTAGGGAGGCCAGGGAGTGGGCTGGGCAGGAGGGAAGCTGAGGACAATCCTGCATGAGTGGGAAGCAGCAAGCTCCAGCACAAGCCCTTATTGCTATTACCACCCGCGTGATTTCATCCAATTATAAATTGTAATTTCTCTATGAAAGCGAGAGATGGAAAGAGTCCAGTGAGGTCATTTGCCTCTCTGGCCAGGGCGAGGAATTGTTTTATTCTGTCAGGGGCGGGGCGGGGGCGGCTGGGCCTCCACATAGAGGGGCTGGTGGCTGTGTCTTGGGAGCCCCAGAGCTGCAGCTGCCTCCCCATGACACATGCGAAACCATCCAGTACTGCTTTTGGAATCAGGCATCCAGGAAGAAGGCGGGTCCACACCGGCGGCCCTCCCACAGCACACAGGACGGAGGCCGCGTGGTGCAGCGTCTTCAAGGCCCTCAAGGCCTGGCCCCCGCTTCCCCATCAGACTTCTCCCAAGCCCTTCCCTGTACCGCTCCCTTCCATAGGAGTCATCTCAAATGTCGCCCCTCCTTTCCTGTGCCTGGGCCGCACAAGCCCACAAACTGTGATGGCGATGACACAACACGATGAAAGGAATTCTCCCCTGCCTTGAAGGGAGTATTTGAGGCTGCCCACTCCTGCACACAGTAGGAATTTAATAAAAGCACCCAGCAAACTCACTCCGCTTCCTCATTTGGGAAACCAAAGGTCTGAACCAGGCCTGGTCCAGCTTTGTCCGTCCTTCGGCCTTCCCTCGGTCTCGCAGTCTCCTGGAGACAGTGCCATGCTAATACCGGGCATGGGGGTGGTACTGGCTGTCTGCGTGAGCCCGGCTGGCAGTGGTTGGGGGTGGGCACTCTGGGCAGCGCTGTGGCTCTTCGAGCGAGGGGCTGCATAATGACGATCATTAGTAGCCACCTGCATTCACTGAACCAGACGTGGCCCAGGAATTAGTATGGAAGTGGGCCCGCTTGGCACACTACCACCAGAGCCCAGCACCTCAAGCAGGCTCACTACTCGATAGCGGGGTCCACAGCACGCAAAGTTGGTACTTAGCCAAAGACACAGGGACTCTGGGGTCCCTGAGGATCAGCCGCAGTAGCCCTCCAGCGTCCCTGCCCCAAGCCTGCCCACTCAGGCCGCTCTGCAGAGCCCCCTGCCCAAGTACTCCCAGCTCTGCCCTGTCCCCCAGTCTCCAGGTCTGGTCTCTGCCCCCAAAGAATCATTTTTCGAGTCTATGTGGTAAAAGCTTTCCTTTGTTAGTTCTTCGAGATGCTCACCTAATTTTACTCCCTGCCCTCCTTAACAACAACATCACAACTCTAGTAAAAGAAATCTGAAAAGGAAGAAAGAGCCAGGCGCCCAAATCCCCCCCACCCCACTCTGCCCGTGCATACCCACTGTCTACCCAGGAACCCCACACCTCATCCTTTTCCTGGATTTCCTCTTCACCATTTTCCCTGAGCCAGGGACAGCCCAGCACGGCTGGTGGGGCACTGAGGACCGCCGCACTGTGCAGGCTGAGAAGGTGGGGCAGGACTTGTCCAAGGTCATATAACCTGGAGAACAGCCGGGGCCTCAAATTCCAGGCCAGTTCCCTCACCTTGCACCACGCCAAGGCCCCGTGCCTCTAAGCGGGCACTGCAGCAAAAGCCGTGTTTCTCCCCCCCCCGTCTCATGCCTCCCCGTCTCCCCATACCCTGCATTTCTGCCTCCATTCATTCATCTATCCACCCCTCTCTCCATATCTCCCTCAGTCGCTCTGTGCACCTCTCTTCTGTCTGTCCCTCCATCCACTCTACCCCTCTCTCCAGCCGGCCAGCCGGCCAGCTTCCCACACAGCAAACATACACTGAGGCCCTTAGGACTGGGCAAGACTTTGGGGATCCAAAGAGGACCCCTCACCAAGAGCTGAAGGGCAGGGGGTGGGGGAAGGAAGGGAAGGGAAGGGGATGTAAACAGAATTAAGATGTGTTCCGTCCACGAACCAACTCCCCAGGACACGTGTCATCACTGTACACCACAAATATGTACTGATTTTTTTTTTAATTTAAAAAGAGAACCCCTCGTCCTCTGGAAAGTCACAGTCTCGTGGGGGACAGCTGCTAGTGAGCAGGCCTCAGCACAGGGCACGACAGAGTGAAGAGCCCACCTTGTCCAGCCTGGGAGAGGGGTGCGCTGTGGTTCTGGGGTCCTTTCGATCTGTGACAGTCATGCGTAATCTCAGTGTGAATTTAGAGTGGAGCAGGTATGGCCCATTCCCTGTTGACCAGGCATTGGTCTCCTAGAGCCATCGCCCAGCTTTGACCCTGAGTCCCCCCCCACCCCACCCTGAGTTGAACCGGTCTTCAGCTTTACAGTTCTGAGCTGCTGAGCGGATGGTGCCTGCTGGTATTAATTCCTATATTAGCAATTAGCCCTCCTGTTTCATTCCAGCCTATGGCTCTCAGGGATGGGTTTTATGTGCATGTCATTAATCAGATGCCTGGTGTGTGCTTCTGGAAGCCCAGGTGGGCTTTATGGCTGGTGACTTTGCTGAGTGGCATTTGAAATGAACAACATGCCCCCTCCCTGGGCAGCGCTGCCCTGTGGCAAAGAGGGCAGAGTTTGAATCATTACAAGCAGGTCACAGCAGTGCGAGCTGGGGGCCGGGGTTTGCTTTCATTTCGGACTTCCAGGCCGAGGTCAGCGGCAGAATCCGACCTTTACAGATGAAAGGCTCTTTGTGATCAACCCCCAAGTTTGTTCCGCGCCATATCTGACTCCCCCAACCACATGGCCAGCCACAAGGCCTATTATTTCTCAGAGTGGTCACTCCTCTCTCGTGCCATTGCAGACCTGGGGGTTGTCAGAGTCACTTTTCCTCTCCCCCACAGGCAGCGGGGTGATGGCTGGGAGCCCCAGGGCAGAGCAGGGTTTCCCACTTGGAGGTTCCTTGAACAAGGTCAGCAGGGTCAGGAATAGGGTGGGAGGCTCGTGTGCAAAGTCTCAGGATGGAGGACTCGTGCAGCGGGCAGGCTGGTGTTGAGCTCAGCCATGGGGGCCAGTGGCGGGAGCTGGGGCAGGGGACAGGAGCTGGGCCTCAGGGAGCTCAGAATTCGGTGCTGAGGGTCCTGACCTTCATGCCAGAGGCAGCAGGAGCCAGCAAGGGGCGCAGGCGGGGAGGAGCACGAGCAGCTTTGCAGACCCATCACTCTGGCTGTCATGTGGAGAACCGGAGGGTCCTTGTGTGTAAGGAGGGGACAGTGAGGGCCAGACAGTGTCTTCGGGAGCAGGGCCTGGGCTGGGCGTGGTGAGCAGGGAAGGGGCTGACTTGGAGGGTCCACAGGCTCTGCTCCCTGAGGACGGGGCTGGAGGGAAGCAGAGTGCTCCTGGGAGCACAGCTGGGAGCACCGAGGAGAGCCAACCACTGTGCAGCTCCCCCACCTGGCCCTGGACTCCAGCTGGGGTTGAAGGCAGCCTGAGCAGTGTGGGCTTGCGGTGCCATGGGGACCCATGGGACTCCAGCTTCTCCCACTGCCCTGCCCCCTTCTTGCTCGCTGGTACCACAGCACGGCACCCAAGCGGCAGCTGCACAGCAGGGTGCGAAGGGGCGGAGGTGAAAGCCTGCTTAGGCGGTGTGAACCCTCCCTGCCTCCACTCTGCTAATTAGACCGGTTCCCAACGAAGCCAGACTTCCAGGGACGCACGTGCGGGTGGGTGTGGGAGTCAGTCGGAGTCAGTCGGGGATGGCCCATCGCTTTGCCCACCCTCAGCAAAGACCCTGAGAAAGGGTGGGGATGCCCCCAGAGAAGGGGAGCCCACAGCTTCAGGGGTCCAGCTCCCCCACACTTGTGGGAACAGAACTTTAGAGAAAAAGTGGGGCACTTTTCCTATAGGACAGAACTTTCTCTTCATGTGTGGGCAGCTGTGGCCAGAAGGGCTGGGATCGCTCCTGCCCTGGGGCTGGGCCAGGCCATGCTGGGTGCCAACCCAGCCCTCTGCCAGCCATCTGCTTCCACCAGGCTCCAGGGGCTGAGTGGGAGCAGGTCGTAAGCCTGGAGGTGCTGCCCCGTCAGCGTGGCCGGGTGGCAGGGCACCGTGGTCCCTGGCGGCTGGAGGCAGCGGAGGGCAGACACCCACGGAGGCCACATCTGCCCCGAGTGTCCTTGTGCCTTTGAAATCTCTGAATGAGGAGGGAGAAGAAGCTGGGGCAGCGACTGTGGGTGCAGAGAGGGGGGCCCAGGG